>VXAZ01004519.1:79852-112749 GCA_013399875.1 Gymnorhina tibicen
CAAGAAACTACCCTGAAAACCAGCCATCCATTGCTGGATTTTTGCCACACATACAAATCTATTTCTTATAAGTTTCATATTAGTTTTCTGCTCAGCTGTCTCAGGGATTGTTTGTATGGCTACCATGTATTAAAGCAATCTTTTCTTTCCTGACTTCTTTTTGTTGTTGTTGTTTTAGTGTTCTTTGGATTGGTTCTACAGAATTTTAAAACTCAGTGTATCCTATTACTTCTGAGTAATAATAATACTTGTACTACTTAAAAAACCCAATCAAACCAAGCCAAAACAAAACAAAAAAACCCCAAACATTTCTCTCTAATCATCATTAAAATTATATAACATTAATTTAGAATAATGACAGTAAAATAATATATTATAATATAGTTTTAATTTCAGTTAAGAGTATTATGATACAGCTAACATTTCTCAGCATTTTTTTCTTACGTTTTAAATATTGGCCTGGATGCTAGCTGTTAGATTTCATGCCCAACTCTGAAGCTGTATTCCCAGTGACTTTTAAGAAAAACACTGTGTTTAGAAAGCTTGTTTATTTAATCATTTGAATGTAAAGCAGTGTCTTGGCCTAAATGTGGAAACTGAAATGTATTCCGGTATAAAGGATGCAGGATCTGAAAAACTACCCAGATGATAAAGAGTTCAAAAATGACTATATGTGCTTGGACATGTAAAATCTGGTGTGGCTTGTAAGCTCTAATCAAGATGTGCCAGGAACGATACAAAACTAAGTACAAGAGTAACATAGTGAGTTAACAAGATTCCAGGCAGCCTTCAATATGTACTTCACTCTTACAAGAAAACACAAAAACAAACAGAAAAGGAAACCCACTGTGAATGACGATTGTTTTGTCTTTAGGAAAATAAACAGTCTTGGCTAAACTTTCTATTGTTTTTTTCATACACTAAGTCATTATGGTGCAAGATTTGTATAGTTGTGTTTACAAATACCTCATATATGCATAAAAGGTGCTTCAGCTGTTTTTCTTTTTTACTTCACTTTTAGTCAAAATGAAGACATTTACAATTACTTGAATTTACAATGCTTTGTTTTCAAAAATTCTAAAAACAAATCTAACATTTTTCTAGTGAATTTTTTCTTACCTGTTTCTAGGTTTTATGTCTGCCAGAATTGTTAAGATGCTAGTTAAAAGTAAACTCCTGTTCGCAAAATTAATGCTTTTACTTTTATGTTAGATCACACTGTAGGTTTTCAGAGAACAACTGAATTTATTTTTTTCAAAAATATAAGATTTATTTAGGTAGTCCACAATATTTATACACTTTTTATACTCTGATAACCATTTGTCTTTTCAAAACTTTAGCAATAACACTTGATTAGACCTAATCAGAACCGCTTGTTCTGATACGACCTTCTTTTTCAAGATAATGTATCTGTTCAGCAGTGAAGGGGAATTTAATTAAATCCTTTTGAACTTTTTCCTGTCTTTTTAGATGAAGGTACTACAAAGAAATAATGCTAATTCATATTACCTAAAAAAACCCCAAAAACAAACGAACAAAAACCACCCTGAACTTTACAATTTTCAAAATACAGATGACCTAATTGAATGTCCAAAGTCCAATTTTAACCTAGTTGAGTGATTTAATTGACTTTACTTTGAATTCAGTGCCAGCTAGACAAAAAATAAAAATGGCTTGTTTTTCAAAATTTCTACTGCATCTTTGATTGGGAATATTTACCATAACAATGCTAAAACAATAATCTCAGCTGTTTGGTAGTTTTAAATGAAAAATTTTTTTGAAAACCTTAGCTTTTACAGGAAGAAACAATTAAGATACCCTGTGAAAATAACTAGCAAAATGAACTTCCTGTCCATGTCACTGAAGTGCCATGTAATCACCATGTATGAGCAGAAGAGAATTTTTTCATCACTGTAAGTTGTAGTAATTTTACCTGTTCATTTGACCCTTTCAAGAGATGGCAAGTGCTTGTGTGCCTGAGAATAACTTGTGGCCATTCCCTAACGCAGATTTTTTTGGTGGAGTGTTCCCTTGAACTGCTTGTGGAAATAAGGAAAGGGACAATGGCTAGTATCATCAGATGCTATCTGTCTTATACCATTTAAGTTTGATGCTTAGTCAGAAAAACATTTAATTAGCTGCTTTTTCTAAATGCCATTTTAAGTCGAGAAAGAGATACACTGTAGAAGTGAAAGCCTGTGTCTTTAAAGCAGGGAAAAGAAATATCTTCCTACACATGTATGAAATCAGCTTGTGAAACTAATTCATTTGCACTGGTGATCACTGTGGCTGATGATGCCTTAGGTTTTAACTTTTATATTTTTCCAATCCTGTACTGCTTAGTGTGTAACTCTGAAGTTTCGTATGGCCTGTTAGCTGCTGTTCTCTCATGCTGGCTAGACAAAATAAAGCCTCTCTAGGTTTGCTCTTCAAGGACAACAGGCCCCAAAATGTGTAAAGTAAAAGCCTCTGAAGAGGGGGGCAAACTTGGGGTTATTACATCATTAACTGAGGTTATAATTGGAGAATTAACCCTGATATGCAAATAAACCAAACTTACAAAAGCGTGAAGAACTCGTGGCCCAAGGTCCACCTTGGGTGTAACATTTTGACTGCCCAGGATGTGCCTTTGAAGGCCCTTAAATAAATACTTCCTTTTATTCCCTTACTCCTGTCTACCTCTGATTTTAGGTGGCCACCTCAAGGTGTCACTGGGGGCTTATTGGAATCAAAATCAAAGACTGCAAATCTTTTTAGAGATGAAAACATCAACAGTTGCATTAACTTGAACGGGTGAGGGAGATCAGAGAAATTCAGAACTGTTTTATCTGAGGGTGATGAATTCCAGCAGTGCTGAGGTATCCATGCAGCTGTAACCACTAATCCCATAAGCACTGTCCTGCACTTCCTTCCATCCCATCCAAAACACTGTCTGCTGTCACAGGTATGCTACTGGTATATATCTGTCTTCAATATGATATGAAGTAGCAATTTCTATTTTCACAAGTTCTGCCTTTTTAATTATGCTAATTGATTGCTCATTATGTAAAACTTGCAGGATTTCAAATGACTAATTCAGCTCCATGTTCCAGAAGTACAACATACCCCTTGTTCTTTATAGGAAAGTGGAATATTTCTTGTAGAATTCACTTCCTATTCTCAGCTATAACTGAAAATGCGAGATTCACATACACCTTCAGAGTAAAGAGAATGAAAATTGGGAATTGTATCTATAGTTTGTCTCTGCAAAAACTGCCTTTTGAAAACCTTTCAGTCTTGATTTTTCTGTTTAGCACAATTAGCACAATGTAATTAGGTTTTTTAGTTCAATTGGACTAGACTGATGGACCAGCTCTGACATTTTCCCCCCTTTTATTCCCCTCTTGTGATGTAGCACAAGTTACTTGAAAAAGTAACCTACCTGTACATTTTATCATAGAAGGGGTATTCTCTTATTGTGAAAAGCATTCTGACATTCATTGATTGAGATACCTATATTTGAGATGCAGTGTTTTTAATGGTTAATTTTTTTATGGTTACAACATACAGCTGAACACCAAGTCTCTGAGTTTTTACAAGGACTTTACAGGCTAGCTTTATGACCTTGTGGCTCATTTAAACTCTCCAATAAAATAATCTCGGATCCATGTTAAGTTCCTTCAGAATTTCATTTGTATAACCCAAATGAAATGCTAGTCACTTTTGTGCTAAATTTCTAATCTTTGAAGTATTAATATACATGGTTTTGTTAGCCTATGTGTGCTAAAATTTCCGTACATTAGTGCTGCACTACAAAGCATGAAGTCTTTAATTTTGTCATAGCAATGAGTATGACACCAACTCAAGTAATAGTAATAGTAAATTGGAATATTCTAGAAAAGAAAAGTGTTAATTAGGTTAATATAGTAATAATGTGGTTACAGGTGTTAATGATATCTACAATTTAAAGTAAATATCTTGTATAATAAAAACAATTTAAATATTAAAATATATATTTCAAAGTTTTTGTTCTATATGTTGTATTTGCTGATTGAGAAAGTATATTTTTAAAGTAATTTCTAATTCTAGGGGAGACAAATGGTGACAGATCACAGAAAACATAATAATATCTTATCTATTTTTTTGTTTCTAATTTGATAGAAAAAGCTGTTAAAAATACACGACATTGGTCATGTTTAGAGTGAGTAAGTTGTTTTTAAAGGTAAGTATAAATTTAATTTTACCTTCAAATCAGGGATCAGACCAGATATTTTCTTACTCAGTGCTAAAACATTATAAGGCATATTTACACCATAATTATGGGGATTTGTATAGCTGTCAAGTGTTTCTGATAAATCCTTCCATTTTTAATCCTTGAGTACCAAGTTCCTTACTGATATGGAACCCTTTAACATGCAGCTTTGTGAAACTACTTTGTGAAACTGCCTTTCTTAAAATTTTTTTTAATGCTAACTGTTCCAATTTGATCAGTCTCAAGTACTACCAAACATTTAGCAGCAAAAATGTAACAATTTATAATGGTTAACTTTCACACACTGAATAGTTTTTTGAACATATGTTCATATTTGAACATATGCTGATCCTTTTTTAAACTAGTCACTCCAAATGCCAAACACTTCTGGTTTCACTGTTTTCTATTGAAAAATGCTGCTATGTTCTTTCTAGTTCTAAACAGCAATTGAATGCTCTCTGAGATGGTGTAACAAGATGTACAGTCTCATCAGAAGGAAAGAATGGAAGTGTACCAATCATGAAAATAATTTTTTTCAATGCAAATCCTCCAAATTATTAAATTTTTACAATTCTTTATTTCTTTGATTTAAAATCATGCTTCTTTTTTTAGTGAAAATCATCTCCTGTTGTAGTGCATCAAAAACATTATGACTCATCCATGCTCAGCAGATCATCCCTTAGGGTTTTTTACGGAGCCACAGAAAGAGTCACATTTACAGCTTCTAAAAACCTAATAGATGAGTCTAATATGCCTTTCTTCTGGCTATTTAAAAGTAAACTACAGCTTTAAATTGGCACTCTGTCATGGGACTGTTTTTCTTTGTACCGTCTTTCGGGAAGACAGTCTCACTCTGCAAAACTGACAGGCTCGAAGTTCTTCATTACTCGAATTTTCCCTAATTACAGCTGGTGTGTTTAAATCTAGTCATTACTCTATGAAGAAAATTCAATTACAATATCACCAAGCAAAGGCACTGCAGGTAAAGAACGTCTTTTGTTCTGCCACTGAGGAAATTCCCTATAAAGCTACCTGCTGGTTTTCAGAGTGTCACCATCTCCATCCATGTTCAGAGAACTCTCTGTGCCAAGAAAAGCAATTTCACAGAGAGCTGCCCTTTTTAAGCCTGTACTTTTTATGCCTTTTGCTAAACCTGATCTTCTAATTAGGCTCTGCATGACAATGAGATAACTTTGGTAGACTGTAACTGCTGCTTTTTTATGTTGTCTCAGATACAATCTTGTCTGGAATTCTCAGCTGTCAAAAACATTGAAATTAACCAGGAAGGTTAAATGTTTACAATTTATTGCTATGGGATAGAAAAGTTAAAGATCACTGATGCTGCTTCTGTGTTACATCTCATTTTGAGACAGCATCTCTGAGACACCATAAATGATCAGAGCTGTGAACTCTATGGAGTGTTTGATCCTATGCAAGCATCAAACATATGCAATCACCTACCTTTTCTTGTTTACTAAATGTATTTCTTTCTCCAATCATTGTCAACTCCAGAACATTTCTTCAATTCTAAAAAAACTCTGACATTTCCATCTGATCACTGAAAAATTTGTGTATCTCCTAATGATTTATGATTTAATATTATGCAATGCTATGAAAGTTAACATGAAAAAACAGATATATTTCAGAATTATAGTATAGTCCTTCCTAGTTTCGCAGTTTCATTTAGAAATATTTCAAGGAAAAAACAATTACCACAGGTTTCAAAAGGTTTTTCAGGACTTTTGTGCATTCCAAGTATATTGACATGTTGGTTAATATAAATACATGGCTCAAAGCAGGTCAAGCATTTTTGTAGATACACAAACTAGGTAAAAAACCCCAAATCTCTGAACTTTCAAGATTTTGCTATTCTGACCACAACAGAATTGAGATGGGAAAGGAAAGGAAAAAAAACAGAGGGGGAAAGGGGAATGGAAGGGAATGGAGCAGGTAAAGATATTTACTAAAGAAATTGCTTTAGACCTCCAAGATCTATAAAAGAATATAACTATGTAAGAAAGTAAGGAGTAATTTTATTTTTCAGCTGTCTTATTACCCTCCATTTTAACAAACCATCAAAAAATCTAATCAAGTGCAAGGAAAGTAGAACTTTTTTTTTTTCCTATTAATGACTATATTATTCTCAACTCCAACAGCAGCGTTTTCCTGAGAATAAAGCAGTTGTGTTTGTCTTAGAGTTAATAAGTAGTCCTCAGACATTTGATGAGGACAGGTATGTTTATTTTACTGTATTTTAGGGAACCAGCTAACCAAGATTCAAAAAGTCACCTCAATGTTCCACTAATATAAATATTTTTACAGCAGCACAGTTTGCTAAGTTTTTCCTACTTTTCTGGTGAATATGTTATTGGCCATGCCCTACATTTATTATTGCCAAAAAGACAGCTAATTCAAATAATAAATTATGAACAAAACCAAAAAATTCTGTCAAATCATATTTTTCTTGCATAATGTATACTGCCACCTTCTTTTTAATATAATTTCTTCAGTCTCTTATTGCTTCAACAACATGCATCTCTTCTCCTGCTCTAGAAATAGAGAGTACAGTGATGAGTAAATTAGAAAATGTCAGTGGTTTGTTATACTAATAGGGTTACAGTAAATAAGTTAAGGTATGTATTAAAAGTACAAAATACCTTCTGTGCTACAGAGAAGTTCATGAAAATTCACTGAATTTAACCTAAGGCTGCCAAAGATTCTCCTAGTTAAGTACAAAAACTTAGCATTTAGTAGTGTACTAATTACAACTTGACTGAGTTTACTGAAAAAAGTCTTTTTATTGTCTTAATGCCATCATTTACTTATTTTGGCAATATTTCACTGCAAAGGTTCTGTTGTGAAATTCTAGACTGCTTTTAATTTCATTTTAACCTTCATATTGTAGTGCATGGCCCCTGTTACAGCAGAAACCCTGATAATAAATACTTCCATGAGCAAAGGTAATTACCTTTAGTATAGAAAGCTGACATGCAGAGACCACCCTAAGTTTGCATGTACGAGGTGTATGAAAGGGTTGAAAAGGAGGATTGCTTTGAGAAGTCAACTCAAAGAAGTCTGACTCAAAGCAATTTTGAGTCAGAAGCTAACTGAGCTACTTTGTTTTCAATGTATTATCAGGAGCTAATTGTGTCCTAATTTACTAACATTTTTTCACTTCCTGACACTGATTGCTAAAACTGAGGAACATCTGGAAGTACATAGGTGTTTGCGAAGCCTTATTGCCCAAACTAGGTTTTGCCAAGCCTCAGGCAGTGGGCAGAAAAAAGGGAGAAAGGCAACGTGTGAGGGATGTCTCCAAGCCTCCACCACTCTCTGGCACAGGCTGTTGTCATCTAGGGTTCTCCTCTAATTGGAGTTTTCCTCCAAAGTGTGTGTACTAGCCATGATAAAATGGAAGCATGGGCTCATTCCTTCTTGCCTCTGTCTGCTGGAACTGAGACAGGGGTGAGAACTTTCCATGCTCAGGGGTGTGTTGCTAGAGACTCTCATAGCAGGGAACTTAAAAGGAGATTGTTTTTTGTTGTGTTTTAATTTGTATCAGCAAGACACTGATAAGTAAGAGGATTAAGAGGTTTAGGATTCAGTGGATAGATGCATATCTTATGATTATACAGGAACTTAAAAAGTATGTTTGTTGTTAGAGACCTGATTAATTTCTCATCGTGAAAGAAAACTTCTACGTCAGAAATAGTGTGGGAAGAGTGTTAGAGGCTTTTACAGATGCACAGAATGGATCATGATGGAAGGGACCACAGTGTTCAAGCAGGGTCATCCCAGAGCACATGGCACAGGATTTCATCCAGAGAGTTTTTGAACACCTCCAGTAAGGAAGATTTGCCAACCCTCTGGGCAGCCTATTCCAGTACATGGTCACCTGCACATTAAAGTTCTTCCTCATGTTCAGGTGGAGCTTCCTGTGCATGTGTCTGCCCATTTCCTCTTGTTCTATTGCTTAGCACACAGAGCCTGACTCCACCCTCTTGGCGCTTCTCAGTCAGATACCTGTAGACATTGACGAGGTCCCTTCTCAGTTGTCTCTTTTTGATTGAGCCAGTCCTGATACTTTGGTAATTTTTGGGTTAATTGTGAACATAAGCTAAAGGAAAATGGCTCTGGAATGATGTCCCTGTCCTGTACCTTTTACACTTTGCTGGAAGTCTGTAAGAATATCTACTAATGCCAATTCTGTCAAGTTTTCCTTGTGCTTCAGTAGCCTGTCTTTGTAAATAAATTGCTGTTGCTCTCTTTGATGTATACATATATATTGTTTAAAGAATAATTATCTGTAAATATATTGAAGTATTTTTCCTGCATCAGAACTACTGTTAGTGTAGTATTTTTAGTATAACTCCCTGCTTACTCCTTTGTAGCAATATCACTTCTTGCTCTCTGTGCAATACAGGTCTAGCCCAAGGTTTCCAAAGTGAAAGTTAAAGGCCCTGTTCATATAAAAAGCATCATTGAAAACTTTATATTTTTTTCAATACTTATTTTTTCTGTCAAAATATGAGTTTATGTTTTTAAAAGTAGTCCATGTCCAGCTGAGAAGATCAGTTATTTCCTATAGGTAATATTCTAATGTTTGTTTTTTCAACAAAAATTTCTTTTTACGGAATTTTGTTAGATCTGAACTCATCCTGCTTTTCAGCAGTCTTTTTCAACAAGATGGCAGATATAATACCATAAAATTTAACATTTACAGGGAGACAAATATAGAAGAAGAATGATATTTAAAGGCAAAGCTAATTTCATAAAGATTTTTTTTTATAGAAAGAGCTTCCTGGCGGATAGCTTCACATCTGATGTGGGCTTTTTTTGCACACTCTTGCACTATGATTTGGGGTAATACATAACAATCAGAGACTGGACTGTGAGTTACAGTGTAAGTTTAGGCAGAACTAAGAGCAGTTATTCTGTGTTGTATTTCAAGTAGAATTCCCCTGAAGTAGACTGACTTTGTTCTAAAAACTTTAGTTACTAAGGCATATGCTTCTACTACACTGCTGTATTGATTACACAGGATGAGAAAGTAGGCAAATAGTATTCCTTCCATTTCTATTTCACAATAATAGTTTATTTTTATATATTGCATGTGCATGTAAGGGGAGGATTTTGCCTATTTTCCTGATGTGTATCTGAAGCTGGATCTTCAATACTGTTTCAGAGCCTCCTGGAGCCTTGCAGTAAGGCTTGAAGTAAGGCCCCTGATTAAAAGATACATTGCTGATTCAGCAGTCCAGGGACCACTACTGCTGTTAAATGTTTTTCTAGAGTTAATTTCTTTTCTTTAAAGGAACACCTGAAGCTCTTCATATAGAAGAGACTGTATATTTTCAAAAGTATCTGGGAAAAAGAGGAATAAAGCTTTCTATCTCTTTCTGACAGAAAGAAGAACAGCAATTGGTGGTGCTTATAAAAGAGCACCAAATAATGGACAAATTTAGAAATAGCTTAGAGTTAATAGCTGCAATAGTTACAGAGAACACAGGTTAGTGGAAGAAGCTGTTCCTGAGCCCATCTAAGATGTTTTATTGTGTTGAAACAAAGTCCTTATGCTCAGAAAGTCCAAGTTCACTCTGTTGTCTAATGTCCTTTCTTATATACTTGTGTATGTACCTACAAGTTTGCATTTTTATATTCCCAAGCTTGGAGTGACAGTGATACAGAATAGGACCTCTGAGTGGATTCAGACCAAGCATCTCTCTTGTCCTGTGTCCTGCTTTCAGCTGTGAAGGGGTACTCCAAGAACAGGATTGCAATTTTCCCTGGTAAAGTTCAATCCTCACTTTTAAATATGCCGGCCTCTGAAATTTCCTTAAATGCAGAAATCTTGGTTGTGTCATTTCACAGGACTTCTTTGGCATGGTTGTCAGAAGTCCTGTCTCAAAAATAAGAGACTGTCCTTACTCTTCCAACTTGTGTCCAAATCTGGCTTTGAAGTTTTGGACCTATTTCAGAAGGAAATTTTGTATCTGGTGGGATAGATGCTTCAAATCCAGGACAACATTTTTGCCGCCTTCAATGTCAACTGCAGGATTTATGGAAGAAGGGAATATTTGAATTTCTGGGAACTGCTGATGGAAGATATAAAATAGTACACATAATCAGATACCTATACCTATATAAAAACTATAAAAGTGTATTCCTCCAAGTTCTACTCTTCCTCTCTCAGTTTAGTAGCTTAATATGTTAACAGTAATTACAGAAACTTCTAAGTAAATTTTGTTCTATTTCCTTTTGAATGTACAAATAATTTGCATCCGAAACATACTCCAGCAAAGAGATGCATGCATCTACTGCCTGCTGGATAACAATAAACTTTTTGTCTTTATTTAATAAGGGTGTATTAAGTTTTTGGATTTTTCACGGGTTAGTGCTACAGTAGTTTAAAAATTTCATCTCTTGCTTGCTGGCTGTTGCTTATTATTTACTGATTTCAGGCTATACCTTAAAGCCATTACCTGTTAAAGCTCTGCACTGTTAATATTATTACTATAGAATTTGCTTAGCTGCCAGTACACCAAGTCACTAGTAGCAACACAGGACTGATTATGAAATGTTGGTAATGTGATTATTTTTTAATATCATCACTCTCTCTGATTTTTAAATCACAAAATCTGAGTCTCTGACCACAGGACTCTTGCTTATTTTTATGAGCTACTTTTCAGAATAATCTTCTTCATTTAGGCAGAAAGATGTGCTTTCTGCGGTATTTTGATAATTTTCTAAAATAAGAATATCCTTTGCAAGATAACTCCCTACTAAACTGCAATAGAAATAATGCCCAACTTTAATCTGTATATCAACACAGTAGGCAAATATAATATTCAATCTTACTGGCACAGCAGCTTTAAGTAGATAGTACATTTAATAAGACCATTGTGTAAAAGTTAAAGCTTTTATAAATCCTTCTATTTTTTGGAGATGGCATAAGCATGGCTTCTTAAATTATCATACTGGGATCTAAAATACACTTTCTTTTATGCTTTTCTTTATTTGTATTTCATTTGTCTATGAGAAGTAGACAGGAATGTTTTTTGCAGCTAAGAGGGGATTTCTGTTGTACTTCTGTAGCAATTTGCCCCCTGTGGGACATGTTTTATTCTCTCTATGGATCCTCCTCTTGAACCAAAGCCCTAGAGGAAAACTGGCAGACAACGAGTGAAATCAGAAACATTCCTGAGTGTAAATGATACACTTTTGTGAACTCTTAATCCATTCACAATCATTATTCTCTTTTGCCTCGAAGGGCTGGCTGGGAAAAAATGTGCTGCATGGTCCTTTGCTGAAGCTGCCTTTCTCACAGCAGTCAGGATCTCATTCTGGTTTCACTTAGAGCACTGGTAGCCAGGAGCTTTGCTTAAACAGCTATAAATAAGGACATTTATGATTTCTTTTTTGCAGGCTGGTTTGTTTAGTTTAACTTTTCCTTTTGACTATTCCTTTTTGCAAACAGTAATAACATTAGTCTGTATTTTTTTAAGATTCTTTCTTGTTACACCCCAACAACCTGCCAGTTATTGCTTTCTTTACTAATTATTAGATGCAGCAGCAGCTGCCTTGCTTAATTAAGCAGGGGAAGGAAATACATGTATTTGCAAATGGAGGGAAAAGAGAAAAGCTAAAATCAAAGATATAAAAGTGAGGAAGAAATTGCATCTTAAAATGTCCCTTGCAGTGGATATTTTAATAGATTTCCTAGTGACTTTTCCTCTACAGCTATTTAAATGGATATTATATCTTTAAGATTCAGAGGTGCCAAAACAACTTTTTAGTTGTTAGCCAAATGCAAAAACTTTTTATTTTTTTGTAAATGGGCACATAAAAATTAATTAAATATTATGAATATACCTATTTTAAAATTTTTGTGTAATTAACATTTGTAATTGTTTAGAAGTAAAGTCAATGAAGGCAGCAGTGCAACCCAATTGTAAGTTCAGATCTACTAGTCAAACAGTTGTTTAGTACAAAAACTCTTCCATCATCAAATACCTGGAGTAGCTTTTAATGTGGAACTGAGTGTCATTTTATGACTATTAACTCCTCTCCAGTGCAGACAGGGAAGTATTTGGAGAGTGCCTTGAAGAGAGAGGGTGCTTAACCGTCAATACCACTGCTCTTAAAAATTCATAAGCTTTATCTCTACTGTGCAGGACTGGTGGAAGGGAACACTTTCTCTAGGATATCTTGTTGAGGAACAAAATCGGTGCAGGCAGCTCGGGGTGCAGCTGCAGTGGGAGCTGCAGGTTCAGTTCTGGGTGGGAGCCCAAGACAAGACGCCAGGAACTGCCAGCCCTTGGCACAGCAAAGGGCACAGGGACCTGTGACACCAACCAGGGGACAGGACACTGAGACAGAGCAGGAGGTGATGGCTCAGGAGGAACAGCGATAGTTTTGCCCTTGGACTGCGAGGGTATAAAAGCCCAGGGGTTCCTTTGTTGGGGGTCCCTCCTCAGAGGCACCAGCTCGAGCTGTTTCTGTGTTAACTGCACCGGGAATAAATTGCTTTATGGAATAGGACATCCACGGCTCTTCTAAGGGAAACCCAGGGTTGAACTGGTAAGGAAACCAGGTCTTACCATGTGGTGTGTGTAGGGAGTTGAGGGAGGTACCCTTTGGCTCACTGGAGCTGCCCACAGTGAAGGGGCTTTGGTCCCAGCAGTGACAGTCTCTGGTGGTAGGAGTATGGCTGTTAGGAAGTCCTGTGAGTGGTCAAACTGAGAAGTTTTCTTAACAGCCTCCTTTGAGGACCATGCTTTGTACCAGATCTCATGGTTGAAATCCATAAAGCATAGCAACATCTGTATGATCTTGGAACCTCTTCTACTGTCTAGATGTTTAAGGGTAATTAGGGACTTTACTTCTGAGACCTATAATAGAATGCTTACTGCATATATTCTTTTTAAATTCTCTGTTGAATTATCCTGCTGTTCTTGAGAGTATCAAATGTTTGCTTTCTTATTGCCATCTACCCCTCTCACAGGCCACACATATGCACTTCAAGTCGACCTCACCACTTTTGCTTTCTCTATTCACTTTCTCTCATATACCTCAAGACCAGATGCTCTTCATTAACATGAAGTTATAAATAATAATAATAATAATCATCATCATCATCATCATCATGTTTACAGTAAGTTTAAAGGGCTGAATATCTTTGTCTGAGGCTGTAGGTTGGTCACGGTATTTTTCCAATGTTTCTCTACAAACGTTTTAGCATAGTACAAAAGACTCCAAACAAACCATGGCTAACATTTTTTATGGTATCATACTCTTTCAGCCTAAATATCTTTGCTCCTCTTACTCACTTTTTTGTTATACTCCTGTAAAAATCCATCATGTCATCTGAATATCTCCCTCTGTAGGACCCTTCATATGTATGTTCCCGAAGTTCATCTTTGCCTTTACTCTCTTCAACTTCCACCTATTTAGATAGGTCATTTTTTGTAACCTTGTGGCCTCACAATGGCTGATTTATTTGTATAAGGAACATCTACACACATTATTTAAAATATTTGAATATTTCATTTATAAAATTGCCATCACAATGAGTAACCCATAAAGGGACAAAATTTTGCATGTCATGTCTATCTCCTAGATTTGTCTGTATGTAATTTTGCAATCATATGCCCCAGAATTAAGGTAATAAAAGTTTAGTTGTTTCAGTAGTATTTATGAGCTCTTTTACATTTATCTAACTTTAGTTTTAATGTTGCAAAGCTTATCTAATTGAAGACAAACTTATCTTCTGAGGGTTAAAAATGGTCTATCAATTCTAACAGTTGCTATGCTCTCTTAGACTCACACTATGAATTAGAAATCATTGCCATTAATGCACTTTTAATTGCAGTATCTTCTGAAACTAGGTTGGATATTAAATATGAATCATGACAAATGCTTTCTATAAGTATTCTTTATTTAAAAAGTGTTCTTTGGGTTTTTGTTTAAGTATAATTTCCTTTCAAGATTTTTTTTTTTGCTAACTACTCAGCAACAGTGGGAAGGAAAAAAGAATTGGGTTTATTCGGAGACAAATCATTGGAGCTGCTCTAGACATTTACTTTTTAGCTCCCCTTTTCAGAGATTGAAAATCATATTTATCTCTCTAAGAGACAGAATGATTTAAAAAATCTGTTGATGATGTGAAACAACATTTGGAAAATCACTGGACTTCTGCCTTTTTCAGGTCACTGTAAGAATAAGGAAGAGAAAGTTATGATACTGTTAATTTTACTCATTGTTTCATTGTCTTTTTTTTTTTTTTTTTGACACTCAACCATTTTACCCATAACTTTTTTTTATTGTTCAGAGTAATATTTTCAGAAAATATTGTCATAGAAATTCTCAGTGGGTTTGTAGGGAAAATGTACAAAACAGTTTTGGGTTTTTTTCTAAAGATTGGAGGGGAGGCAGCCCATCTACAGTCCTGGCCTGAATTTGGTGAGAGGAAGAGAGAGTTATACAGCTGCAAANAGAGAGAGTTATACAGCTGCAAAAAATTTTTATCTTTTCCCTTATCACAAGCAAGTCTATATTTGGAGTTCATAACTCACATAGCCAGCTAAAGATTCAAAACTTCAGTGATCACTGTTGAATCATGTTTAGAGAAGTACACATCAAGAAAAGTGAATCATAAAGGTATGTCTGCAAACAAGCAAATGGGAAACCAGATCTGTGTTCTTCATCAGTTCCCAGAATCATGCTGGAATTTATTTGCCAATATCAACAAATAAAAACATGCTGAAATGCATCTAAAAAGTGTGAGAAAATGGAAAGTTACAGGCAACACAGTGTTGCAAAGAACACATTGCAGAAGATGAGTCAGATTTTTTTTCTGTGACAAAATAACATATTTTGTAGATAGAGGAGAAGCATGAGATGTGATATCTTGATTTATGTCAGGGTTTTACCAGCTTCAGATTTCACATTTTGACAGATGACCTTGGAGAACACAGTGCAAAATACATTATGGATTACACTGGCTAGAACCTGTTTGCAGACACTAATTATCAGTGGTTCATAATCAAAACAGAAGCGTGTAGTGAGTACTGGTATTCAATATTTTTCATTAGCACTCTGAAAGATGGAATGCAGGCTGTTCATTACATTCACAGATCAAGCTACACTGTGGAAGGTTACCAGCCCAGGCAAAGTTTCAAGCTCCATAACCAATTACAAAGTGTTGCTTACTTACAGGAACACAGACATGGGAGAGGGAACAAGTCAGTAATAGCCCTTTCACAGAGGACATCTAAGGGATTTAAAGGAAACATGATACCAACATGAACCAGAGGTGATACACTGTGGTAGAGTACCTGGCTGCACTTAGAGATTCATATACAGCGTCTCTAAAACAGACCAAGCTATTTTTTCACCTTTAATTTTGATGTGGTGAAAGCGGAAGTACTGTGTGAAGTTTTACATTGTGCAGTTTAAGAAGGACACTAAATAAAGGTAGGGAATCTGAAGGAAATACTGAAAGTTAGTTAAACACTGAGCTTACTTAAGGAAACCTGGTGAGAACACAATTGTCAAAAATATTATGAATGGCTGCAAAAAAAAGCCTACCAGGGTAATTTGGTATCTCAGTTGTAAAAGTGAAAGTACCTTTCTATCAACTTACCTGGATGATGCAAGAACTAAAGAACTAGGCAAGATTCAAAGATTTATCTAACTTATTCACTGAACAGGAAGAACTATGTTGCTTAAATATGAGTTATTTTAGAGCTATGTACTTTAGAAGAGAAATAGATATTGCTAAATTAAATAACATGAAATTATATTGGTATTTTTTGTATTTTTATAAATGAAAAGAGAACTAGGAATGATTTATTTTCTCTCAGTTTGGTCAGTGGAAGCTTTCCTCTGACTTACTTTTTCTTATGGAGCATTTAAGAGAGCACGGACTATGTTTGGTTTCACAGAAATACAGTATATTTTTATACATGTTTAAAGTGCTGTTAACTGCATGCAGTTTGGATTCATAGCCATTTTCTAGCAGGAAAAAGGTATATTCCAGCCATTCTGAATGACAAGCATCCTAACCTATGTGCATGAAATAAAACTGTGTGACAGAAATGATCATCCACAGTGTGACACAGAATAAGTATGTGTGGCCCTTTGAGGGACGTCACATGGACTGAAAATCTAAAGGGCAGTTGAAGGTTGTGGTTACACGTAAGGATAAAATAATCTGCCTAAACTTGCCACCATTTGTTTGCCATTGCCACTATTTCCTTAATAATAAAAACAATCCTTTCCAATAACCTGTTCCAAGTTCCTTCATAATTTGTGTGATCCAGTTTGAGGCATACTTCACCAGTGATTTGACAAATAAGTGGAAGGGAGAAGGCTTTCATATTTTACCTGCTTTTCAGGTGGAAATTGCACCTGAACTCAGCTTGCAACCTGCCGTAAGTTTGGTAAGTATAAAAGAAGAAACAATTTTTCCTGCAATAGAAATATCTTCTGTGTTGAACTTCCATTTTATATTTTTCCTAACAGCTGTATAGAAAATAATTTGGTTTGAGATAAGAATATGAGGCTATTTTAAATAAATAGACATGAAGATAGACTGTGAAATCAAGCAATTATTTTTGGTTCTGATTTCAGTTTATGTTCAATTTGGATACGGTTTATGTTTTCTACATTGATTAAATAAGTCAATAGAGGCATCCTCATTACTATACCAAATCCCAGAGTCTGTATCTCTGATGAACACAGTACTGGTCTCAAAACAGACCTCTGAGGGACACCACTCATCACTGGACTCCATCCACACATTAAACCACTTGGTCAGTGCTGTCCGGATGTGACCATCTCAGCGATTCCACGTCCATCAAATGCTCTGTCCACCAAATCCATCTCTCTCCAATTTAGAGAGAAGGATGTTGTAGACGATCATGTCAAAAGCCATCTTACAGAGGTTGAGATAGATGACATTCCTTCCCTTGCCCACTGATGGAGTCACTCCTTTAGAGAAGGCCACTAGGTTGGTCAGGCAGCATATGCCCTTGGTGAAGCCCTGCTTGCTGTCTCAAAACACCTTCCCTTCCACCACATGCATAAGTAGAGCTTCTAGGATCTCTTCAATGGTCTTCCCAGACAGAGGCAAGACTGACAGGTTGGTAGTTCCCAGGGTCTTCCTTTCTACTCTTTTCAAAAATGGAGACAAATTTTCCCTATCTCCAGTCATTTCGGACTTGACCTGACATCCATGACTCTTCAAATCTCAGGGAGAGTGGCTTGGCAACTACATCAGCCAAATCCTCCAGACTCTGGGATGCATCTCATTGGGTCCCATACACCTGTGTAAATTCAGGTTCCTCAGGTGGTCTCAGTCTTGATCTTCTACAGTGGAAAGGACTTTGCTCCTCCAGTCCATCCACTCAAGAAGTGTGGGAAAAGAGAAAAATAGATTGACAGTCTGAGACAAAAACATTGTTGAGTACCTCAGCCTTTTCCTCATTTATTGTTACCAATTTGTCAGTCCAATTCAATCAGGGAGGGAATATGATTTCTTTGACCTCTTTCTGGCTGACATACCTGAAGAATCCATTCTTATTGTGTCTCTTTCCAAGTTCAGCTCCAGCCATATCCCATCCCTACCCAGCTGGGCAGTGTCCCTATAGTCTTGCCTGGACACCTGTCCCTGTTTCCCAGGCCATTGGAGTGCTACAGATACCATCCTGTATGTCTTGTTAAAGTCAAGGGAAGCAAAATCCACTTCTTTCACTACATCCACTGAACAAGTAATCTCACTCTGAAATTACGTCAGCTTCCTCAGATAAAATTTTCTCTTTATAAATTCATAGTGGCTGTTCTGTAACACTGCCTAGTCCTTAAAAAGTCTAGATGTGGATTCCGGGAGGATTTCCTCAGTGATCAACTCAGGCTCTGAGACAAAGTTGTCTAGCCAGTAGTTCCCCAGTTACTCCTTCTTGAAAATGAGTGTTACATTTGCTGTTTTCTGGTCACTGGGATCATCTTCTAGTTGCCATTCTATTAAAAAAAAATCTAGTTTGGCCTTGCACTGTTATCAGTCATTTCCTTTGGTACATTTTCAGTGTCATTGCTTGTGTATGTTCAATTTAATTATGTGGTCCCTAAGTCAACCTTTCTGCAACCTGGGTAATGCTTCGCTAGCTGTTAAAGTTGTGATATAGTTGAAACAGCGAACTTTGAGAGGTGGCAGAAAGTCAGGGGTGAGGAGAATGATAGGCACTGAATATCTGAAATACAGATTTTGAACTCTTGAAGCAGAAGCCCTGCTAGCTACAACCAGTATATAGTGCTGGTAAACTTTGGCAACAACGGGACTAAGCAAAACTGGCACATCCAGGTTAAGAGACATGAGACAGAACCATAGTTGGGAGATTGTTCATGAGCTGTACTTCAGCAAAATGAGTATTCAGACTGAGAGATTCCGGCTCTGCAAATAAGAGTTCCCAGAAAAGAAGTGAAGTCTGGAAAGAGAAAGTGATCTAAGAAAGAAGGAGTCTCAGACAGAGACAGGTAAACACCCTGTCTGGAGAAAAGATGTTCGCAATGGGGAAGATCCCAGAAAAGAGAGCTGCACGAGGACAGGCTCCAGGGATGTCCAGGGATAGTGAACAGTTACCCTTGAACTGATGGCTGTGGGCAGCTGTACAGCACAAGCCCCATGTCTTTCTGCCAAGCCTCCTTGTGTCAGCAGTGATTTCTCTGAGGGGATGGGCACTAAGTGTCTTGTTGATGCAAAAATGATTTTTGCTTTTATATATTCTTCATATATATTTGTAGCTCTGTAGACTAGTATTTTACAGTTATATAGTTTCCTAACTCCAGTACTGTTATGGATTGAGCAAGCATTAGACAAGCCCTGCCTTAAGTTCAGATTTTGGCAGCAGCCTAAATTCAGGTGACCCACACCTAAACTGCCTGGCTTGCAAGTTCTTAAAAGTGGCAAATCAGGTCTATTATAAAATGATTTATTTATTGAATAAGCAGATTAACAGACAAAAGACCTTAAACAGAGTTACTCACTACACAAGTTAAAACAACTAGTAGATTTGCATGCAACAATGCACAGCGTAAAGGTATGTATATTATAGTTAGCAAAGAAATAATATAGATTAGGAGTCAATTAATTTACCACTGAATTGGTGATGGGGTACACACAGAGTCTTTTCATTCAGCCTCCAGAAGACCAGTCACAAAGTAGGCATCCCAGCTTCAGGGAAAATCCTATATCTTTTCCAGGGAATGTGCAGAAGACTTCTGCTTGTGAAAGTTTTGTGAAGCTTTTATAGTTTGTAAAGTGAAGTGTCGGTCAGCCAGAAATTCAAGGCTTATTTTCTTCAATTTTCTCTCAAGGCAAAATATTTATTGTTGGCTGGGAATGCAGCCTCCAGGGTGCTAGAGATAACTCACTACTGGACAGATTCCGGCTCACCAATTAGCAGATTCATGTGACGGGGTAGATGCCCTGAGTTATCGCAGCAGCTGATAGAACAGATCAGCTCTTCTGTGGCAGAGGGGAACGTCCTGCCACAAGTGCTTTTCCTATTAGACAAAAAAAATTCCTAAAGGCCTGTTATAATCGTGCTTCTTATAGAAATGAAGGACAAGACACCTTCTCAAGACACGTTCCCCATGAATAAGACATAAACGACTAGCAAGGAGCGGGGCTTCAGAAGAGGTTGAACCAAGAGGGGGAATTACTTCATTGCCTGTGTTTCTAACTGGAGATTCTTGCCAATTATGTTAATTTGCTGAAACTGTACATACCCTGTGTCACATGTGCATCTTTGGCGCAGTTTTGGCGTGCACACTGGCATGTTGTGCACCTGGATGGACCAGTCATTAAATGGTGATTGTATTTTATCACCTTCTTTGGCTCTGGATTTTAGGGCTCAAAAGGCAGCACTGTGATTAAGTAAGGGTGCTGGAGATAGGGAGCAAGTGGGGAAAACTGGCAGGTGAGGTGCAAGCTTGATTCTTGCTGGTATTTAAATAGTCCTAAATCCACTACAGCCTGGGCTGTGCTCAGTCTCCTCTGTGACATTAGCACTGTCTGCAGGGACCTGGGCATCCTGAGGGCAGCCTTATACAAAAGAAACTGGAGTAAAACCAGAAATTATTTTAGAATTTTCCAGGTTGGTCACAGTTTCCTGTCCCACTAAACAGTGTTTCCATTTACTTCAGACCTTCTTTTGTAGCTAGGGTAATTATATACGTCCTTGTCTTTGCCCTTCACATCCCACTAGTTTCAGCTCCAGCTGTGCTTTGGCTTTCCAAATTCCAGCCTTGAAAACACAAATAATGTGTGTTCCCCTGGGTCAGCTCTTTGTTTGCACCTCTTTGTAAATCTTCTCAAAATACAGTTCATCCATGACAGTTACCTGCCACGAATGCTCATCTTTCCATGCATGTGGTTTGGAGGAGCCTCTCTGTGAAGACGACCAGCTATCCTGTGCCTTTTTGTCATCCAGGGCCATCTTCCATGAGAAACTGCAAACAGCTTTGCTCAGGAAGAAGAAATCTGTTCTGGCATTCTCAACAGGGATTTTACTCTTTGCTTTGCTCATTTCCTATGGGATCTTAAACTGTCTCATGGTCACTACTGCCAAGGCTACCCTAGATAGTCACATCTTCAACCACTTCTTCCTTTTCCGTGAAGGAGCAAGCCAGTTGGCTCTTTGATCACTTAACATCAAGAAATTTTCTTCAAAACATCCACAAACCTCTGGAGTGCTTGCAGCTATCCCTATGCCCTTCCAGGACATTTCAAGAGGTCAAAATTCCCATAACTACCAGGGAGGACAAGAGACTATGGGCTTTCTTTCAGCTGGCTAGAGAATACTTGATTTATTTCCCCTTGGGATCAACTGATTTGTAACAAGATACCTGTCTTGTGACGTTTTTCCATAAGCTCTTGACTGGCTTGCCACACCCGTCAAGACAAAAGTTTCATGAAATCAAGTCTCTCTTTCCTTGTCTTTCTCTTCTAAAAAGCCTTTGTGCATCATTGGCAGAATTCAGTCATATGGACAATACCGCTGAATCTCTGCACTTCCAGTGAGACTGTACCTGTGCAAATGCATCAGCAAACTCATTCTTCCAAAGTGCTTTCTATGTTATGTGAGCTCATGCACAAGCACTTGAGGTGAACTCCCTCACCACAGTGTGATACCACTTTCACAAAAAAGTACGAGAGCTTTCTCGGTCTGGACACTTCCTCAATGTCCTTAGTGCCCACATTTTTCCTCTATATTGGGCTTCTGTCTCCTGAGAAACCAGTTTGAAGGCCTCAGCAGGTTGGTAAAATTGTTCTTGCCCTGCTTTTGTATGTGGATCAAAGAATGAATGCTTACAATAGTTCAGATGAACTAATCTGAAGTACCTATCCATGCTGAAAGCTAATTTTATTTCATCTGAAGTTTTAAACCACAAATTAATGCATTAGATCAGAATTTGGTGGCATACATGTCAATGAACTTGATCTAGAAATGGATGGCTAAAGTTCTGTAGTCAGACAAATAGCCTGTAGTTAAAATATCCCTCCTAACATCTACACACTCGCTCACTAGGATTGCATAGAAAGCATGGTGTTCTCTTGTATCTGAAAAATTTTACATGAAAACATATATGTGTTTTCTGAAAATTTGAAACATATCTGTAGTCTGTACTTCATGGAATTAACTTGAATTCTTTTTATCACAGCAGTATTGGAATCTTTAGCAGGAGAGTGACAGGCATTGCAGGAAAAAAATCAACCATTAACATGAGAAAATATTTTTCATCCATTATTTCTATAGGTCTTTAGAGTGCAATCTCTTTGGAGCATCTGTATTTTAAATCTCACATGTTCAGATGGAATTACATTTGACCTCTTCTAGCCACCAGATATTGTGCTGAATTTATTTTTTTTCAGGAAGATATAAATTGAATATAGTGCTTTGTATCTTGCTGGAAAAAATAAGGAAAACAAAGATAAACTTTTCTTTAGTATTTCTTGGTATCATGAGTCATGTCCTGTTACAATCCGTATTTGGAATGCATAGTTCTCAGGGAAGAATAAAGGGACTCTAAATATGCTAACAAATTTAATTTCAATTACCTTGAGACAACTGTGTGTAAATATATTAGGAAAGTCTCTGGATAGCACATTGCTGAGGGGTATAGTTAACTTATGATATGAAAGATTAGGGCTTTTTTCAAGGTTTTTTTATTCAAACAAAAAACATTTACTTATTTTAGAATCAGGACACTGTGAAGTGAGCGTAGTTTTAACACATTTTAGTACATACTACACATTTTAAATCATCCCAAAAGAGTTTTGAGGTGATTACAAAGGGAACTTCAAAGATGGATATGGCAAATAAAGAGCCTCAAAATACCTCTTTCGTGTTTTACAACACACCATGTTTTTGTGCGTATATCTGTGCCCGTGTATGTTTAAAAATGAGAGGGTGAGGGGTGCATTTTTTTTATTAGAGTGGTATGTTCCACTCACTTAAACTTCTTTCTACTTATTTTCCAGATTGCTGCTTGTAAGTGACTTAATAGTTTCTTTTCCTATTTTTCAAAACTTTTATGTGTATTTTCAATTGAAATTATTTGAAACCTTCCCCTAGCGCTAGCTAATATGAAGTCAGAACAGGAAATCAGAGAACTGTGAAGGAGAAATGATGGCCCTTGAAAAGAAATTTCTCTTAAGGAGGTTTTTGTAATAAAAAAGCACTATCAAATTTCTACAATACATTTTGAAAAGCCTTACAGATGTGAGAGATGTTGGTCTGTAACTGAACCAATTTACAGCAGAACTGATAACAGCTATCACAGTTCATATTTTTAAAAGTCAGTGTATCATCCTTCATGTGAAATGTTAACATTTCTCTCTAGATTACTATTGTCATAGGTTAAAACACATTAATACAGTAGTTCACGACTGCATTATACAATGTGTAATGCTGAGCACATTCTTGAATGGCATTTTTAGCTTTATGGGTACTTGCACTGTACTAAAATGATCAACAATTTCCTATGAAAATGTATTTTAGTATGAATAATGGTCAGTGTTTCAGCAAGACATAGCAGGAGAGAATGCACAGTGCAGACTCTGTGTGAAAAGATACTCTTTAGAATGGAAAAAACAGAATGACAGGGAAAAGGTATGTTTTTCTTTAGTTAATAATTTTTAGAAATCTTACCTTGATAAAATTATTCTGTCAGATGTGGTCATGTGAAATTTTTAAAAATAATGCGTTACATCAATCTGTGTTATAGTCTAAAACAATTCCTCTTGTGTCTAACATCTGATTTTTTTTTTATATTTATTGACAGTATAAACTAAATTTTTCAGTAGATTATAATTATGTTAAAATGTAATTGACTAAAAATTTTATGTATTTTCATTGTTTTCCTTTTGCTTTCCCCCTTCTTGCTCTACTGATGGTGCTATGCCTTAATCAGGCAATTCTGGAGCCAAGCAGAGAGATTGAATCGTACACAAGTGGAGGTTCTCTGTTCAGTGAACTCACTCTTTTCTTTGTATTACACTTATTGACAAAATTACTTGGTGGATACTCAGATGTGAGCTCATAATTATTTATTGCATTTGGCAAGCAAGTCTGCAGTCTACGTGTTCATATACTGTCCCATATAAAAGATAAACTTGAGCTGCAGTCTGTTTTCTGAGGGAGTGAATGCTTAGTATCTGGTTTATACATGGAATTAGAAGCAGAAACAAGAATGTATGAAATGAGAGGCAAACTTTAAGTATTTTCCAACTATGAAGATCAGAGAAAAGTGTCAAGCGTTCATGTGCACTGTTATTCCCAGATGCATTTCAGAACTTCTTTGCAGAAGTTATTTCCTTAGATAATTTTCATCTAACCCACATGCTTCTACTGGAAATTACAACGGTATTTTGCCTTTTTCCCCTGTAAATCCATTTGATGGTGTTAAATTAGATTTTGAAGACAAAACACTAACACGACAAAAATGTTGAATGTAGCAGTGTGTCTGTGTAAAAGCCCCCCCACATCCGAGTCAGCTGCACTGGGCTTTTAGTCAGGTTTGCAACTGGTCAGACAAATAATTATGTGCAAATACTGTTAACTGGGAATAATTCTAACTATAAAACTTATAATTGGTAGTGACAGCTATAGTAAGTTAGGACCCTATTCTAATATATTCCAATCAACATAATAATACCTATGGGGGTAACTGACCACATATTAAAGGATAATTATGATCTTTAATGTCTTTGTTAGAGATGTACATTGTGTTCCTTCATATTCATTTGGCTTTGTAATTTTCCTTCTGTGTTTGTCTCATGCTATTTTTACATGCATATTTAGCACATTCTGAAGAGTAACAAAAAACAATTTCCATACTCTGGTGATAATGATTAGAAGATTAAACAAAAACTTTACAATGAATAAAAATACAGGACTCACATAAACTCTTCTGAGTGAATAAGGATGCCGGGGATTTGTTTTCAAACCCTTCCTACTCACATCTCTTTATAAAATAAATTAAAATTTTAAAAATTTATTTAACAAAATTTATAATCATCCAAATTTTAAAGCCTGTTTAAAGCAAGAAACTCTTTCAAATACATCACTTATTAAGATTTTATTTTGCTATCCTGTAAAATTATATTGAAAATAGAAGTATTTTCTTCAGAGTGACTTTAAAGAAATCTTGTCTAATTGCTATCTACTTGCCTAATTGCTATCTTTAATCCTACTGAAACTTTAGGACATTTTTGGGACATTTATTTACGTGATAAAGGTCACTGTATGCTCATATTCAGGTGACTCAAAGTTTGCAACCACAAAAAATTACATCTTTCAGTCTGAACTTTTCTTTTCATTGAATAGCTATTTTATTCTTTAACACATTTAGGTAAACATTCCTCCCCACCATCCCTTTCCCCCAAGAACAGAGGCTTTTCACCTAGTAATAACTGTATTTCTCTTTTCCCATTTTAAATACCATCCATAGTTTCATTTTTCAAAGCTTGTCACTAATTTTCTTTCAGGAAATTTAGAGAATTCATATTTTCTGTTTCATTCTTTCAGGGGCTGCTAGAGAAGGCTTGTATGTGCACAGGAAACACAAATATCTTTCTGAAAGGTTCAAATCATATTATTCTATTTTATTTAAGGTAGTTCTCTGGATGTTTCCACAGAGATTATTTCTGAATGATGAAAGAACTAAAGTTTCGTTTTGAAATGACTTATGTTTAAATCATTATGCTGAGAGTTAGCTAAAGGGACCCATAGAACAAACTGAAGTTTCTGTCAGAAAGGTCCAGGGAGCAGGAGGGGAGAGCTGCAAAAACCCCAAACACGATAAAGTGTAGCTATGTAATTAAGCTTCAGATTGAAAGATTTTTGCAGTGCATTTCTTTGCTCATGTATAAGCTATCTCCATAGCAGTCAAACCCTTTTATATGGTGACTGTGCAAAGTTTTAAAGAATGGAAGAAATGCAAACAATATTTTTAGCATGGAGATCAGAAGGGAAATACTAGACAATTCAGGAATTATGTATAAATTCTAGTCTATGTTATGATTATATGTTAAAAGAAAATAAAAGAAAAAACAATAACAAAACAACCCAGACACTAGATGATGTGGCCTGTCCTGTAGAATGTAGTAATGAGTTTATTTTAACCTTTTTTGTAGTGATTGAGAGTGATTTTTGTCTTTGTGATATTCTAAACAGAGCTAAGGTTTCTAGTCTTTGATGTAGTAGCCTTTATATTAAAATCCTTAACATTGATGTTATATTAATGTAGATACAATTTTTAAAAACCTGATTTCATGACTGATTTCCAGGAAATGGATTATTTAGTATCACTTTCTAAAAATGAGGGGGTTTTAATTGTTGAATTTTGACACCAACTTTCTGCAAAAGGTTAATATATACCACACAGAATTCTTGGAAAGAATTAGCATACAAGCAGAACAAATCGCCTTGACACCTATCCTTAAGTTATTTTTATTTATTTAATTACAAATTGTCCTTCAGTTGTTTTTGTATTCTTATATATAAATCTTATATTTATAAGATTTCCTCTCATTCCTCGCTTTGTCAGGCTTAGCAGGCCCAGCTCATTCAGCGTTATCTCACAGGAGAAGTGCTCCAGTCTCCTCTTCATAGTCCTCCACTGGACCCTCTTCAAAACTTCCTTGTCTATCAGGTACTGAGGAGCTCAGACCTGGACACAGTGCTCCACAGGCAGCCTCACCAGGTCTGAGTAGAAGGGCAGGATCATCTTACTTGACCTCCTGTTCTCATTCTTCTTGATGCATTCCAGGACACAATTCGTCTTCTTGGCCTCAAGGAACACACTGCTGGCTCATGGACTGCTCGTTGTCCACCAGGACCCCCAGGTCCTTCTCTGTAGAATTGCTTTCCGGCAGGCTGGTGAGAGAGACTGAAATGGTAATGTTTAATGGCTCAAACAATTGGCCATATGAGAAAGCACTGGGTGCTTTGCCGAGGCCAGGTTTCCAGCCCTCAGCCAAAGGGGAGGAGAGGAGGTTTTGGGTGTGTGATGGTGAAGCCTCTGATCTGCATAAGAACAGTTCGGGTGCAGAGGGTGTGCGCACCCACCACTGGAAGACGACCATGACAAACTGACCTTTGTTAAGCAACAACTTGGAGTTTGACCCAGATAAAGGAAAAGTCTCATAAGAAGCAGAACCCACAAGGTGGGATAAGGGTTTTTATCATGTCAATTTACTCCATTGAACAACTGTAATGTAAAAATCCTCCAGACACACACACACACACCACGCACACACACACCCTGCTCCCCAAAGGCAGCAAGTGCATGGGGTTATTCTTCCCCAGGTGCAGCATCCTGCTTTTGCCTGTGTTGAACTTAGTTATGTTCCTTCCTGTACAGCTCTTCAGGCTCTCCATGTCTCGCCGAATAGCGGCACACACACGGAATGGCCTTTTCTAACATTCAACCTGAGCTTCCTGAGATGCAGTGTTTCGGTATTGCTTCATGTTGCATTGTCTGGAACTAGCAAAAATATTTTACCTTCATTTTCATAGCTGATTTATAGATACAGTTGTGGAATCAAGGACTGTGGAGATTAAGCTGTGTACCTAGTTGTATTGCAGACAGTATCTAACTTGCGACTAAGTCTGAAGACAGTTCCTAAAGGAGAGCTCAAAAGTTGGATTCTCAAGCTACTGTCGCTTACAAAAGGTGAAATACTGTGTTCAGGTAGCATATACTTTATTTCATTCTTTTCTAAGATAACAAGAATGGTACTCTCACCTTCAAACTGTATTTTTCACTGGTATCCTTAAAACACTTGCTAAACAAATGTTACTGCAGAAATCTTAATTGCACATGACAAACTTACTTCAGATTCTGTATCAAATCACTATGAAAGAAGAACCACTCATGTAAAAATATCTTGAGCATGTTGTGTGTATTGCACTTTTTTCCACCAACCTAGCATTTTTAGCACTGAGTGATTACTCTATTGTCAAGGCAGACCAAATTGATTAATCTCCTTGGGATCCCAGGCTAAAAGCTGTGAAAACTTTTGCCTAATATTACTCTTGTCTAGTTTCCCATTCATTTCCTTCAATTGACTATTTCTGGGATATTCTGTGTTCTGTTTAAAAAAGTGTTAGTCTCAGTGAAATAATAAAAGCCATGCAGAGCAAACGTGATTCAACACTCAGCTTATTTTGACTTGGCTTAATTTCCCTGACTTGTTTTGTCTCACTCATGAGTCATCATCATGAGTCATAGAACATGTAGATGTGGCACTTAGGAACATGGTTTAGTGGTGGACTTGGCTGTGCTGGGTCAACAGTGAAACTCAATGATTTTGTTGTTCTATTACTCAGCTACGTAAATACTTAGTGAAGCTGAAAAATATTGTATCTTGGAGCATGAACAAGCAACTGTGAGGGAAAGGATGGCAGTACCTTATGATGAATTAATGGATTTACAAAATCACGAGTTCATTTCAGTCGGTTTTATTTGTTAAAAACCTGTGCCTAGAAGGGGCATAGTTGAAGAACACCACAGAATATAGTATCTGAATTCTTTTCCTCCGACCTCTCAGAAATGAAAGCTATATTCATAAGAACTTACAAAAAAACCCAGCCGGTTTGACTTCTGTGGAGCATTTTGACTCATTCTACTCCCATGAAAAGGAATTAGTCTGAGAGTATTATAAAAGAAATTTGTAAAAAAAAAAGTAATTCTTACATATTTTGTACATGTATATGTTGTGTGTTCATATTTCAAGAAAACTGAAAATTCAGTTAAGCAATTTTTGCATTTACTTATGGTTTTGATGAGTTTATTTAAACATCTTTAAAATATTTCACATTTTAAAGGTCTCTTGCTTCCCTTTCTAACATGTGGTTTCACTATTGATGCTGTTCTACACACTTCATGTCTGTGTTTCTAGTAGGTCTTTATATGAAAACAAAACAAATTGAAAAGAAATTAACTGAAGGATGACACAGATATTTACTTCCTAAATCACCTACTGTTCATTTATCTCTGATTCTCTAAAGAGGTTTCATGCAGAAGAGTTAGAGCTTTGATCACCCCCACCACCTTTCTTTCCTTTTTACTCTTGCTTATCTAGGAGAGCATCAACACTGTTCCTATAGGAACCAGTCAACTATACCTTTCGAGAGAAAGAATTTTCACCAAAAGCTGCTATTTTCCAAAGCAGATAAACATCTCTTCTGTGCATAAAAAGAGTATGATAATAGAAGAATGTCCACTATTGTTTGGGTTTTGGTCAGTATTCTGGGCTTTTTGAGCAATGTGCTTGCAAATCCTTGAAATACCTGGCTCTGCAAAGCTGAATGAGAAAACTAGTACAAGAGGCTATACCTCATGCATCAAATATTACTGGATACATCTCTTTAAATCCAAGGTTGCAACAGAAACAAAATTGTTAAACATTTGCCTGACATATACTCTTTTTTCCTTCTGCAAGTCATGAAATTTTATGTGAACAGGCTTGTTCTTAAGATAAGGCAAGATTTGGAAACTATTTAGGAAAATACAATAAGAATTTGCTTGAACATCCTAGAACAGAAAGAGCAATTTCTGCCTCAGATAAAATAAAACAGAGTAAAAATATATGTTGCATTCAGGCAATAATTTTCAGATAAACTCTAAAGAAACTATGACAAATTGTATTTACTCAGTAAAGATTCATAAAGAAAATAATCTCTGACTTCTGACTTCACTTTAATTACACAACTAATATCTCTGCTTTCCAGTATTTTCTATTACCTGCTAATTTGTCATCATCCATATGTGTGTGACTTGAACTTTTGAACAGTTCTGCTGTTTTTCATGGTCAGCATCAGTAAGATTATCCTTTTGATCTTAACTGATGCTCTGAATATTAACTTTTCTGTCTTATAGCACTGTAGAAAGAAAATTATACTCATCAACACCATATAAATGTAAAGTGTAATGATCCAATATTTTAGTGTAATTTTTTGCTATAATCTGTTGTTTATCTCAGTGACAAAAATCAATGTAATCATCCCTATAGAGATAACAGGTTTTCTGTTTTGTTTTACAGTTCAGGCAGAAACAGAAAGCAAAAAATATTTCTGTAGAAAGATGCCTGGAAAGGTTAACAGGAAAGACTTTTTTGTCAGGAGTGTCTGCAGAAGGGGATCATCGGTGAAGTGTGATACACTAAGATTACTCCTGGGAAAAAGTTCAAGAGTGTAAATATAAGTCATACTGAATGAGATCAAATGCTCTATTTCCTCTAGTAGATCGCAGTGAATATTTAGAGAAAAATTATAAAAGCTGGAGGATGTATAGAGTGATTTTGCCTTTGCCATTCCCTACCAATTTTTGGAGACATAAGGTTTACTGACTCACTCTTTCTGACTCCCTCCAGACTGCTTTGCCTCATTATTCTATCCTCCATGAACTTGACTAATCTGTTTTCTGAAATCCTTTGATACTTTTGGTTTCCATGACATTGTACAACAGATAGTTTTGGAGTGTATTTATACAGTATGGGAAAACATACTCCTTGGTGTTTTCTCTAATTTATAGCTTCACAGACTGTCTCCCGTTTCTTCTTTTGACTTCTGATGAGCAGGAGTACAAGAAATTTTTATCAGGATGGTAGTCATCAACAAATAAGATAAACTACTAAGGGTATTTTTTATACCCTACTTCCACAGTGTCCAAAACCAAAGCACTCAAACCACTGGTATTGTAAAACTGGACTAACAGAAATTATGTAGGAGTTTGTCATGGCATGGGTTTTTTAAAACCATTCATTCTACAACATTCTTCACTCTAACTAAACCCTGTGGAAGTTGCCATGCAACATCCAGTTAATAAGGCTGTAAGCATGAATATGTTTCTCAACACAGTCCAAAACTTTTACCTCTTTTGGCTCACTGAATATATAAAAACACTATCCAAAATACTTGGTGCACAGCCATGTGTTTCCTTTTGCTGTAAAAGTAGTGATTGCGCGATCAAGGAGGGATCCTGTCCCACCCGTACGCAGTGTCTGCAGATAAACCTACCCATTTCTAATGTCCACAGGCATTCTGACAGCAGAACCTACAGTGCATCTTTAACTACTCCAAGAAGACCAGTCATTTCACTACAAAAAATTATCTGATGCCTAATATGTTGTCAGCTAAAAATGGTATTTGTCTACTCTGACTACTTTTTAACAGATACCAGAGTCAACAACAGCACACGTATTCAGGCAGGGAGAGCCTATGTTTTCATTAACACAACTCATTCATTTTCCAGATTAAGCATTGAGTACTTGAGAAGAAATATAAATATCAGGGGTTAAATATGGAAGAATATTTAGCACAACTTGACATGCAATACTTATGATTCATGATAAAACAATTGTTGAGTTAATCTGAAGTCATTTCAGCTGAAACTCAGGGTTCAGTGAGGTCTGTCTCTTTTTTTTTCTCGTTAATTGACACTGTCAAGCATTACAGCAAATGGGTTACACTGTCCAGCTTGCTACTAGGTAGAAGAAGCACTGACAAAATGTCTCGTTTTCTTCTCCGTTTCCATCCATACAGACATTTAACTTCACAGAGCATGACAAAGAAATTGCCAGACCTGTGAGTTCAGTTAATGAAATTAATCAGTGGAGTTTTCCACTTTTCTTTTTTACTTATACATACTTGTTCTTCTGTTCTATGAAAATTTAGTGAATATTTGTTTTCTTTTCAAATTTTTAGTTTCCAGATACTCACAAGATATCGAGTTGCATGAAACAGCTTGTTCAAGGAGGTTTCCTATCTACAAATATTTGAAAGGAATACCTGTTCAAATTAGACTACCAAAAGAAAAATTGAACACTTCAATCTGGAATAAATCATCATAAAATCACTGAAAGTTGAAAATTGCTGAAATGCTATTTCAATTAAAATGCAATCTATTTGTTTTGCTCTATTACTTAGACAAAACAGTCAGGAGCTGGATCAGCAACAATCTTCATACGCAAAGCAATGTAGTAGCAAGTTATCATAAAAATCAGAACTCAATAATTAAGGAGAAAAGAGCTTAATAACTTCTTTTTTTTTAAATTATAACTTATTTTTTTTTCCTTATTCTTTCTTGGATTCTCAGCTTCTTCTGGAATTGAGGGAATAGGAAATAACTCTAGATTCTACTGAATTTTTGATTGTTAAATAAATTTTAAAGCTTTATTTTACAATTTAACCAATTTAGTAATGACTAAATCATTACAACATGGTGATGGCTGTTATAAAAAATGTATAAGAAAACAATTTTAAACAATAAATATTTATCAATTACTGTGAAAACTGTGCAAACCACACATTTGATGTATGCTAAGTCCCATTTAGCAGGGCCAGCCTTTGCTTTCCTTTAATCCTCAAGACTTTGTAAAGGAACATAGAAATCACTTCCATCTCTGACTGTGGGAAGTAAACAAAATGTTTATTTTCATCTATCTGAACATGACCTGTATTTCTTGGCAGATATGAAAGAAACCTTTATAGGTGTGAATTGGACTGTACAAAGTTATTGGGAAATGTATGGTGAGTGCCAATTTCTTTCTGTATCCACTTGTGGGAATTGCAAGTGATGCCTTGGTAAATGCAATGTGAACTGGCATCAGTTGGGAAGGACAGTGAAAGGAAATTAAACTTATTTTCCTCCATGGGACTTGAAACAATACAGGTTGTAAACAGCTGCTTGTTTCAAATGTATCTTTTAATGAACCCATGTAATTAGAAACACTAAATCATTGTTACTTGAAACAGGTGTTAAGGGACCATGTGCAGCAAGGCTTGCTTTAAACAAATATATGCGATCCAAAAGTGGAACAAATACATAGGTTTCAGACTGGGTATTAACATACTTTATCATGTTTCTCAGATTTACCTTGTTGTATGACTATTCACAGTTTCCAGAAGAGGCTGTGGTTGTAAATTAATTGTAAAATCATTCTCTTTCTTCATTTATCCTTATGCTTAATTACACATATGTCAATTAGTCAACTATTTATGTGCTACTGTTTGATTTGTGCTAATATACAGGAATTTTCTGGGTGTCACGTACTACTTGGGTTGCTAGTGACATTTTAAATTAAAAATTGCAATTA
>VXAZ01004519.1:113770-150756 GCA_013399875.1 Gymnorhina tibicen
GAATCATTGTGATGAACTCTTAAAACATCAGTACTCAAGCACTTCAATCAACAAGACTTACATACATCTGCCATCACAAAACTTAGCGTGTGTCCACATAAGCCTGGTATACACATCATTATGAGGTCCCTATGAAGTTTGGGAATAGACTTTCACAATGGATAAACAGAATCATTGCTTTCTCAGCAACATAATCTCATTTTTATTTGAATATTAAAAGCCCCTTACATTTTAAATTGNGAGGACTTTCACCGCGCATTTCACCGTACCTTTCACTCTACCTTAAAGAATACCATAAATTTCTAATAGACCAGCCAAAAGACAAATATCACAGCTTTCTTTTGTCACGGGTCTTCTCATTCATTACAAAATACTTAAAAATGCTTTTCTCTAAGTGAACATTTAATATAGTCTTTTTAACCTTGTTACAAATAAAGTCAATGTTGTCTCTGCACCAAAATGGCGTTGGTGATCCCTATTCCAAAGAAATTAACCAGCTCTCATAGAAGATTGCAAGTAGTAGAATAGAAGATGGAATGAAATAGTACTGCACATACTTTGGTCATTGAAGATTTTCGTCTTCCACAGTATCCTCAAATTGGAAGATTTAAGCTTTCTGGGGATAAACCAGATAAATGGGGCCTGGAGTAGAAATAAAAGCTCAACAACTTCAAACTTGGAGTTCAAATTAAATCAAAGTCAATAACTATATTAAATAAGAGCCTTTTTTCATGAAGAAGTAACATTTGGATAAACAAACAGTGGTTTTCCTATAGTTATATAATTAGCTATTTTTTCCTCTATTTCTCTGCATAAAATGCTTTCCAAGAACAAATAATGTGCCTTGTGACTGTTTAACATTAATCCAGTCAAAGTCACTTGGTTTTCAGCATCTGATGTGAGTAATCTTTTTTGCATTGTGCCAAAAAACACTGGGAATGGATGAAATATTTAATGACAGTTGACAGAAAAGTCTACAATTATGTCCTGGATATACATATTGGAAGATCATATTCCTTTTACTTGTGGATATAGCATCTGATAATGTAACATCACCATTCCAGCCCTACTTTAGATATATAGGTGACTACTTAATGTGACATTTAAGATCTGACACTGAGTAATCCAGGCAAAGACAAAATAATTTGTATCTTAAGTTTATAAAAATGCAGATGCAATCACTATTCTGCTGAAGAACTCATCTGAAAATTGGCAACATCTTTTGTGTAATCTAAATATTAGCTTAAAATCAGGTTGGATCAGGAGTGGTTTTTAAACGAGTCTCTTGGTCATCCCACCTACTCTTGTCTGGGACATGTCATGGAGTGATGCTCGTGTGTAGACACTGGAGGAGTTTAATTACACTGGAGGAGAAAATCTTATTCATTCCAACTGCTGTTGGACATTCAATACAGAAGTCCACTTCTGAAGCCTGAAGCCTGCCTTACTGCTTACAAATGTAAAATTAGCCTTGGTTTGTTTGTTTTTTTTCTGTTTTCAAATAAAGTACAGTGTATGATAAAGAGTGAATCTATGGCTCTATTGGAATGCTTTCTTGAGAACTTAAAAAACAATCATATGTTAAAGGCACAGTGATTAATGTCTCCACCCTGAGCAATAATTAGGAATTATGCAGTTAGGAATTATGCAGTTTAAGTCATTAAACTTTCTCTCTCTTTCGTCTGATGTCCTTGTTTGTACAACCTGAATTTTACCTCAGAAACATACTATGTATAACTTCATCTCAGTAAGAGAATTTCGTACTTGGAAAACAATAAAATCTCTTTCTTTCCTTCTTTTACTTCCTTCTCCCCCCACGCTCCCCATTCTTTTTCATATTTAGCTACTCTATCAGTGAAAAAAGCTAATCTTTTTTTTAAAACAGAAATATTTTTAAAGAACTTTGTAAAACTAAAACATGTAAACAAAAACTGGCCAACACATACTGGAAATGAACACTTGATATATTTTAAGATATAAATTTAATTTATATAGTGGAGGATTTTCTCCATTTGGAAAACACTGATGGAAGTTGGCTAGAACATGTAAGTTATGAAAGAATGTGTTATGCACTGCAATGTTCCAGTAAGGCCATTAGCATTATGCTCACTCAATAACAGCTTACACATAAATGAACAATTAAGATTGAAAGAATGGAATCTTTCTGGGTTTCATCCAAGAAATAAGGAAAGTTCTGTAAAAGCAAACATCAAAAATGGAAACATGGTATTTGAAGCAGAAAAAGTAACTGTGGAAATATTTCAAAGATGCTGCTAAATCTTAACAGTTCAGACATCTGGAATATGAAATAAGATGGATAATAACACTGAAAATGTTACTGAACTACCAACAGGAATTGTTTCGCTTTTCTCACTCCATAGCTGTTGACTTTCTATAACAATGGGGCATTTTTCTAAGAAGTCAGAATTTTTGGAAACTAGTATTCCTTAGTTTTCTCCTTTGTTTTAGTGTCGAGGGTTTATGTGATACGTACTTCAGTATCTCTGTGTTTATTGTGAGATACAGTTAATATGTGTGCAACATTTCAAACATTTCTGAGCTAGAAATAAAGACTGCTTATATAGAACTAGATAACAGTACTCAAATGGTTTTAGAGAATGTCATCCTGAGTACATGTGCTTTTGCTATCTAGAAAACTCCAGGAACACCAAAATTACAGTCATCAGTGAATTGTAAAGTTAATATTTACAGTCTGTTTCTTGTTGAAACAGGAATAACATTTTAATGAATTTATCATGTTTCTGTAAAAGTACTCTTGGTTTGCATAATCCATATGCCCCTGTGGTGACTATTATTATATTATCCCTTATTTATGGTATATATCTCAGCTTGCATCTTGTTAAAGTCTAAATAATAATATTTCCTTTTGTTTTGATGTTTTCAAGTATAAAGTAGAATTTTGCACTCTTGTGAGTGTCATTCAGTTGCCAATAAAGAATTTCACAGCTAGTGGTAGTGTTAATTTGAGCCAATTATGAGATCATTGACCTGCCTTGGCACTAATTTACCTCACATAATTTTAATCATGAAAATCTAGCTCTACTGAACATCTCATTTAGGAATGTCATTCTTGAATAAATCTTCATACAGTGGTGAATCAGTTTTGATGATCTACTAAGAAGCATGAGGAAAGAAGACTTTTTCCAATCAATCTTTTTATCATAATCTCAATATGCTACTTTGATTTATTTTCTGAGAAAAGAAAAAAACCTGAACAAATACAACATCAGGAACGTTTAATATTGAAAGTAGATACTTATAAATGAAAATTTTAAAATGTGACATTGTCAGCCCAGCACCTGTTTTGAAAGAACAAGCACTTTCTGCTGCCTGCATGCATGACTGTCAAATGTAGCAAAATACAATAGAGGGCAAAGACCAGGAGAAGATGGGAACAGTAAGGACAGGAAGATCAAAGTCTTTGGTTTTACTGTTCCTATAACAAATATTTGGGAGTGGAGGCGTTATTGTCAGAAAAGATAAAAAAATCTGTAATGCATAAATAATTTGCTATTCTCTTTATGCCCAATTAATAAGATATTGCACACATATGAATCAGCTCTAAGACCTTAGAAGACCTGTTGGTTAGGATGACTCAATTTGAATTACATAAACTACTAGTTCTTCTTCAGACAAGGTTCTTTATTTACTTATACTTACTCAAGAGCCTGTATTCTGTATATAATTTTTCCTGAAGTACACTATGTGCAGCCATCCTACTGTGACCTTGTAGGAAATACAGTCCTGAAGATATAGTGACATTAAGAATTTTGTTGACAACATTTATTTACTGTAAAAAAGTATGTAATATACACCAGAATTACATGTTAAGATTGTTTCAAGAATACACAAGAGGAGGTTTGTTTAGATTTAATGAGTGGCTTTTATGCGGAGATTTTATGCTGGAGGGTGAACTTCTGCCATTCGTCATTCTATAGAACAGCTTGAAGAACACCTTGAAATTTCAGACTCTGAAATATTTCACTTTACTTAAAATGTATGCTTCAAATTTTTTTGGATACAAGTCAAATTTTTTTAACATATTTGTGCTCCTCTTTTTTTTCCACAGTTGAAGTTTCCCAGTCCATAACGCATTTATTTCTTTGACTTCTTTTTCTGTGTTTTCTCTGGGAACATGAAGATAAATCCTAGTTTTCAAAATGCATTTACTTTTACTACAAACTCTGCACATGGATTTAAGGAGTTCTCCAGTCCAGTTTTAAAAAACAAACAGCTAAAGTCTTGGTTCTGATAAAATGATAGTATATCTTTAAAAAGAGCATTTATATGACAGAGTTCTATGTAGCAGATTGCACAACAAACAAACTTTCTAGCAGGTCAAATGACAAAAGATTAAAAAATGACTCTAGAGAACATTGTAGAGAAAAACATGTACCACAGTGTATTCCATTAAGGATTCCTTCTCAGGTATGCTTCTAGTGGGAAATTCAGAAACTCAAAGCAGTAGTGAAATATTCTGTCCATGATTTTTACACCATTTTTCCTGGGATTTAACAGTAAAGAGTTCTTCTTACTCAGAATTTTGACAGGAGAGCAGACAGAAAATGCTTTCTGAATTTTGAAGACTCTCCTTCATCTCTAGTGCTGGAACTGTGTTTTTTTGAAAAATCTGGTGAAAAAATAGATCAAAAACCCTTTAAATTATAACTTTACATTCTGTTTTTAAATTTTTATGAGTTCAGATGACTATGAAACTTATTTCTCACCTGATTTAGAAAATGGAATATAAAGATGTAACAAATAATCTGTTGAAATAATCATTGAGAAGAAATTCCAACTTCATTGGAATGAAAATAGTCTCAACTATATGAAGGTAATGACCTGCACTGGGAATTAGATCAGAGGTATGTAAACTGATATAAAGAGCAAGCAGGGAAGAGGAACACCAATATTTTTTTTTTAAGTACCAAAAAAATAAAGCAAAGTTACTGTTACAATTAAAAACAGACATGTTTCCTTACCTTTCCAAGTCTGAGAACATTTTCCAGGACTGCCTAGAGCATATCTTTGAAATGTAAGAGCTAACATGCACTGTTATGATGAAAAGAGACTTAGTTGTTACTCTATCTCTAAAAATGGTTCATAACCTACAAAAAATCTGAAAGGTAAATAATGTTGTGAAAAAGGAAAACTTAAATATGGGTGCACAAATTGTGTGCACAAATTAGGTGCAACAAGAAGGGCTTATTTAAGTACACCAGTAACACTGGCAAACTGATGGAAAACATGGATCTGCTGCTGAATAGCTCAGGGATACTGCTGGAAAAGGACACAGAAGAGTCCTTGATTGGTCTGTCCTGGTAAGGCCATTCCTCAGGAATACCTGATGGCTGAGAACAGAGGGAAAATCTGGAGTGAAAAAGACTTATCTTTGGTGAAGGAGGATCAAACCGGTAATGTTCCCTTGAAGGGACAAAACCAGATCCATGGGAACCGGTAGAGTGCACCCGTGAGTGCTAGCCAATGTCATTTCAAGGCCACTTGCAATTATTTTAGAGTGGTTGTGGTTGCTGGGGCAAGTTCTTGAAGACTGGAAGAACTTGATATCCCTACAGTCTTTGAGAAGGGCAAGTAGACAGGATCCCTGGCATAAAGATAGATCAGATACTTAATTCACATGAATTTTGAATAGTTCTCTAAATGATTTCTGGTTTCAACTCCTACAGTGATTTATCAAAGAAGGGGAAAGGGAAAGAGAAGGCGAAGTGAAATCCCAAGACTTTAGAACTTCAACAGAATTAGAGATCCAACAGACTTTAGGAAATAAGATTTGAATGATCAATGTATCCATTTGTTGCATAATTGAGAACTTGCAATTGCATGCAGAGTTGTTTTTCTGACTTAAGTGATTTTGTTTATCAATGAATAACAAAAAGCAGACCTTCCCTTTCAGTTGTCTTTCTATCTACAAGCTCTTCATTTACTTGGCCTCTCATACTGCCATTAAAACAAATTTTGTCACCTTTCAAATTTTCTTGCTGTTACTTGCTACTTCTGAGTTTTGCATTATTGCAGAAGTCCCAAATCTACTGGGCCATAATCCCTGAAATAGGCAATGAGTTTTTCAAAGATGAGGCCACTCACTCAACAGGCTTTATATAACTAGATGTTCAAGGAAACACAAATATTTTTCCTCAGAAAAGCATGATTTTATGGCTGAAGAAAAGTTAACATTACTTCAAATGTTCATTAATAATCAGTTTGGTCTGATGAGCTATATTCCACTGTTACTGGAGTGTTGAAAGAAAATAATTGTCCTGTGCACTTGAATTGTTTTCTAGAGGAAGGTGTAGTCAGCTCAGAATAGGACATTCTACATTTGGTAAATATGCCATTCATTCTATGTGTCTGATAGCACCTACCTTTACAATGTTGTCTCTGATTTGTTTCCTCCCTCTGCCCTGAACAAAACTAAGATATTTCCTCCTAATTTTTAAAGTACATACAATTTTTAATCCTACTTTATAGGACTCCACAATTTAAAACCTTGCATTTAAACATATCAGCATTTTTATCCATCTTGCTACCCAGCCCTATAATGATTTCTCATGTCTTGATTTAACTAAATTACTTTAAACTTGTTTCTTTCACATTTCTTTCCTCTGCCTTAAAATATTTGTTCATAATGTTGGCCTTAAGATACTCTTTTCCTCCTTCTCTCTTCACTTCATTCATATGATGATTCAAACATTTGTTTCTTGATTTCCAGCATCAAACTGCATATTTTGATCTCAGAGCTCTACACGTTTTCTATGAGACATATCACAGATCTTCTTTTATCCCTCTTCCCTTAATTCTCATTTTTCACATACCTTTTATCTCGCTCTCCTCATCTGTTTGCTTTGTGTTTTCTGTTTTCAGTTTGACTGGTGTGCATCATTTCTGCCTTTGAACGTTGTCTGTATATAGAGTTGTTTTGTTTACAATAATTTTATTTTCCATTTCAAAACAAGTTTTCTGATAATCTGTGCAAGTGGTTTATTCATCCTTTGCAGTATTTGAGGTGTCTGTAACCTAAGGGTGTAGAAAGTGAATTATATTTTAAGTGTCTAGAAAGATTTAATTTACCACCTTATGGTAAACCAACTATATCTTCCTTTGATGAGGATGCTTTCAAAAATACAGTGTCAACGTTTCCCCTTTACATGTCCTCTCAGGTAGTTTTAAGCTTATTTGTGAAAAGTGATTGTTTACTTTATTGTTACTTTAATGTTTGCTACATAAAGAGCTACTGGCATTTTAGACATCTTTGAATTTTATTTTGGTCTTTAATAACCCACAAAACCCATCAACTTCTTTTTATAGATGGATGACCTAATCTGGTATTTTACATCTACAATAGTTCTTAGAAGCAAGAGAATCTTTCAAATATGTGGAAATGTAACTTTGTTTCAGACAGCAACATTTTTCTATTACCCAAAAGTAAGTCAAAAAGCCTTTTTCAAAGAGAAAGGTGGAATAAAAATCAGTGTAATAGGTTCCATAAAATTGGACAAAGATTCTATAGTAAAAGCATTACAAAAAAGAAGAAAAATTGTTATTAAAATTTGGGGGTCCATCATGACTGTCAGCCAAACAAAATCACATTACGTAGCATCAGTGGTAAAATCAAGAGATCTTGCTGAACATAAATAGTTGGTATGCCATCAAGAACCTTTGATGGTGACAACTTTTTAATATCTGAATGAAATATTTATTTCTTCTTAGAGCCCTTTGGATTTTTAAAAAGTATTTTAATTCCAAATAGGAACAGAAATTCAAAGCCTGTTTTATGTTTTGAGGAAAAATGGAAAAGAAATACCCTGAAAGTGATAATGTTTAAGCAAAATTATGCCTCAGAGCTTAAATATTCTCACTGCCTGCACCTTTTTTGTTCCACGTACAGATCCCCTAACAAGCCGTACTGAATTTTAGAGCTCATATTTTCTCCTCTGAGCAGTGTTTCTGAAATACTGAAATATTTTTAAGGTGTGTATCCTTGTTTTTATGAACTAACTGAAATCTAGTTGAATCTTTTTTCTTTCTCTGATCTTTATTTTTTACTCTGCCTTATGTATCTGTATCATATAACATAAAATCATATAATCCATATAATCATTTAACATATAGCCATCAACATCAGTGAGACAAATGGCAATCTTTACTGTAAATGAGAAATCTTCCTCATTCTAACAGAATTGGATGATTTTATGTTTGCACATTATATATTGTGCATATTATGTCTGTACATTTATGCATCTTTATACAGAACTTATATTCAGCTAATATTATTTAGATATTATATCATCTGTATTTCTATCAAGACATAAGAGCATTCCTCAGTGTCTGGAGAATGAGGACACTAGGTTTCCCATCTTGAGGCCAAAAAACCTGCCTATGCAATATGTTTCATTGTGATGACGGTGTGGCAAAAAAACTTCCTTTGGGACCTAAAGTCTATTAGCATTTGTCTCAATTTCTTCCCAGGACTTCTATTATACACATGTTGACAAGAAAGCCTATTAAGCATGATTTCGGAGCTGGAGAAATATAATAGGTTAAAGAAAGTAGGTAGTAGTCACATTATTTCTGAAGATTATCTCTTTTTGCAGGGTCTTGGGGAGTACCTGAATTTAGCAGAATGCTGATCCCAGCTTCCTGCCTTTTAGTAGGAAATCCAAGCCCACATCATAGCTGTGCATCTCTTTAAAAAGATAAGAAGTGTTCAACAAGGGCTTAGTTTGTAAGTAAAAGTATTAAAATTTGTCACTTCATCCTTCTAAGTACTAATGATACTAAATATTTCAAAAGTTTGAAAGAAAGATTTTTCAGTTTTTCCTTAAGGTCGTGATTTCTGCAGGCTTATACGTAAGTATACCTTCTTCTTCAGACTCAAAAGGTATAATTTTTAAAATGGAAAGAGATAAGATTATTAAATTTTATAAACTAACTCTAATATTTAAACTTCCTTATAGTATTTTTTTAAAAAGTGAAAGAGTTCAATATTTTGGCAGAACCTTGAAATCTGTGAGCATAACTAGTTTTAGTATTGTAGTTATTTTTTGGACAAGACACTTTGATCATGGACAGATTTGTAGAATGGCAAGACCCCAGAACAATTCAAGACTTTTGGATACCATCCACTCCCTCCTCCTGCCCAAAGCAGGATTGGCTATGAAGTCTCAAGAGTTCTGCCAGTCTGGTACTCACTGGTTGCTCACTTTATGTTTTCATCTATGTTCTCTGAATCCACTTCAGTAGATATCTCTAGGTGAGGTACTTGTTTAATTTGGATGATTTTATGTTGTCATGAAGATGATCTTCTCACATAAGCAGGCATATGTACTTCCAAACCTTTCAGATTTCTGAGTTACTGCCTGATTCTTTGAAACAAATCCTGATTAATTATGATATTTTGAAAAGAATTGTACATTAGAAATTGTTTTCAGCTGGTGAGCTTGGCCTGTTTCCGGATGTTTAAAAACAGTATTGTTAATTACTTTCTAGGCTGGTTTTTTTGCTGGTTTTTTTGTTTGGTTGATTGGTTTGGTTTGGGTTTTTTTTGGTTTTGGATTGTTTTTTTTTTTAACACTGAACGTACTGACCTGGAGTCCCATGTGAAGATGAAGGAAATAATTGACAAGCATTTGAATAAAGGGATTAAGAAGGACAGATTGTGAGAAGTGATGAAGGTGAGGATGAAGATGAGGACAAACAGGTGTTTTAATGTCAGTACTGACAAGTACGTGTGTGGGAACAGGAGTGAAAGAAATTATTTTAGCTACAACTTCTGTGATTTCTTAAAGGAAGAAGGCAAGCATGGCACATTGAGGTGGGATAAAAAAAAATATGATGGATAAAACTGTGTTTGAAACAAGTTTGATATGTGTAACTGTAAATGTTGAGATACCATGCACTGTTGTTAATTGGTGTTGACATGTGAAGATGAGCATTACTGAAACTTAAACAGCAACCCACCCCTGCCACACATTTTTAAGTACTTGTACATAAAAGGAAACAATAAGATCAGGTGAGGGGTGCTAGAACTATGGTAGAAAGTGACAAGAATGGTTGTTGAAAAAGAATGGTCACCGAGGAACAATTTAGGTTACTGTTTTATTATATTATCTTTTATTATATTATTCTACTATATTATACTGATAGCTAGGAGGTAAGTATTAGTAAATCAAAGACATTCAAAGCTGAAATGCTTGTGCATTTACAGAAAAGAATGACCACAGTCTTATTCCATAGCCTGGAGTAAATGGAGATTTGATGTTTATGAATAAATAGTAGAAAATAATTTTTTTAATAGCTTTGGATACTTATGCATAAAAAGCACAACCAAAGGACTCTTTCAGACAGTTGAACTGTTGGGCATTTCAGTGTGATGTGTTTCTATACAGGCATATCCTGCATATTGGGCTTCTTTGTCATTTTGAACACCTCTTCTGTGACCCTAACAGGCTTTGCCAACATTGTGTATTGATGTGATCAATTAGTTATTTTATAAAGTAATTGCATAAGATGTGCACTTTTTATATGGCTAAACATTTTTTTTGCAGGCATCTGCATTTATGATCTCCCGTTTTCCACTAGGGTGTTTCATTATGGTGTATGACCTAAACCACATAACATTGTGAAAGAAAAAGCTGGCGTAATGGAATGTTTTTGAAAAAACAATTAAACAGGTATACCTTTAAAATGATTTATTTTGTCCATTTAAGTTGCCGAAGACTCCTTTGAACCCATACCAAAGGGGTTTTTTCTCTTTCCCACAGCAATATTAGTGAGACCGTATGTAATGTTTCGTAAAAATTTAAATGTAATATCCTTCCTTTGTTATTTATAGAAAACCGAAAACAAATAATTTCCAACTAGCTGGGTTATCTTAGATACAAATTAAATTTGGACAGCTGACAAAATATCCTTGGAGAGCTCAGACACTTGCCAATAGGATTAAAGAAAATCTGCTCTCCTCAGAAACTTAGTGAAGAACCTAGTGGGAAACTAAAAGTCTGAAAATCAAAAATAGACTCTGTTGTGGAAAAAAAAAGTCTGTTAGCTTCCATTATTTCACCCACATATTTCATTAATAGTGCCATATTTCAAGAAAATCTTTGATCAAATAGTTTAACATTGTGAAAGACATGAGCTATTAAAAACGTCATGGGTCTAAGTGAAAAAGGCTCAGACTACATTTCATAACCTAACCATCTTCATCTAAAGGCAGTTCGCTTTGAAGTCTAGATCCTGGCTACTCATGTATTGAGTTATTCATGATGACTTTTTTCCCTTTTGTCCGTGATACGTGAAATAAGTGGTTGAACTGTACATTTTTTCCTTTTCTTAGAATTAATTGCTAGAGCTAATCAGGAAATTATTCAGCTTGACTGATACTGTTTCTGAATTCTGTTACTTTAATTAGGTAGATTAACCTTAATAATATCATTGTTTTCAGCATTACTTGAGAATCAAAAGCAATGACAGCCATCTCAGTCACATATTGTGAATGGACAGATCTGTTTCTGTGTCTGTGAAGAACATTGTCCTCTGTTTTCACTTTGTTCTGTTACTGTTAAGAACACCATATGCTTGAAAGCCTGAATGAAATATCATGAGAACAAAAATCTGCTGTATAGAACCATCCTCTGTTTTCTCTCCATTCACTGGATCTTCCTGAGGACAAGTGATAAATCCACTTTTCTGGTGGATGCATACACTGGATGATTCAAACAGCACCATGAAAAAAGGGGAACTGGAGTGCTGTTGGCAGCCAGATTGATTTCTTCAGGTTTTGCAGATTGCACAGTGAGCACTTCACAGTGAGCACTTCAAAGAGTAGGTGGAAAAACATGCTTTTGCTTTACACAGAATGAAGAAACAGGTGAATCCTCCTTTCATCATTCTGCCCTGATGATTGCTTATAAAGGGAGAGCTGCATACCTTTTTCTCCAGAAACATGTGACCTCTATATTGACTCAGAACACACAATGCAGTTTAAAGTATATTTAAGATTAAGAGAAATGCTACATCATTAACAGGTGTAAATAGCAAATCAGTCTCTTGACAAAAAATCAGGAAAAATTATGATTTTTTTTGTAAAGTTATACCTCTGATCACTATAATAGCTTTTTTCACATTAATTCTTGAGAGGTTGGTGGGTATTTTTTTCAGATAAACGTCTTGAAATTACTGATGAGCTTAAAATCAGTGTTGAAAAGTTTCTTTAAGTGCTGTTTCTAGTAATGGAAAAGAACATACATACAAGGAAAAGGTGTAAAAACGTTTGATATTTTTGCCAGTGATGTTCTAATTAAAAATTTAGCCACTGAATCAAATTCTGAAACAATTTAAACTGTACTGGCCTCAATGAATCCTGGGCTTTTTTGTAGAGGAAACAGATATGTACAAAACTTTATTTCAAGAAGATTTATAACTTCATTTTCAACTATGCAAAGTTAAGATAACCTCCTAGAGTATAAGAAAATGCAGATGTGTAAGATGAATATGAGTCCAAAATTAACTTCTTATGTATCTTATTAAACACTTCCACAGATAATCACTTACAAGTCAGAAGTACAAAAAAGTAATATTTGAATTTAAATATTATAAATAATTTTAGCACAATCATTCTCTGTCTAGTCAGTGTTCAATGTGAGAGGAATTCTGTCTGATTCCCTTGACCAGGGACAGTGGCAATGGTTACATTCATATCTTAAGTGACAGCCACACAGAATAGCTACAATAAACAGGAAAAAACCACAAACTTCACTAATAATAGGACTTCTCTTATTTCATTGCTGCTTAAAGACAGATTATAGTGAGGGTATGGAGCAGATTATTTCCAAACTAAGTATGTAAGAATAGGTATTCAAGGTCAGGAAACCTAATATCCTCTGTCTATAAATGTAGATGACAAAAAGTGTAAGATCAAGAAAATATATTTAATACTTCCTCACAGTGCCCTCCAAGCTGTAATGACAAGGGTTTTCTAAGCAAAGTCACTTCCTGTAGAGACTTCTGCTCCAGTGTCCCAAACTTTATGAGAATGAGTTCCACAGATTAAAACATTGCAAGAACGTATTCTTAAATCTTTTTCAGATATTTCACCTCCAGTCCTTACAAGATGCCTGTCTATTTCTCACATGAAAATCCTTCTCTGATTATTTTCTGAATGCTTTGCTCTTTTTGTAGAGCAATATATTATTCTGTGATCATTTTTTCAAGGCTGAAGAGATTTAGGCTGTTTAAATATTTCCTTGCCTGGATGTTCTTCCATTCTTCTTTCTACTTCTATTCTTTTCCCAAATGCATTTTGTAATTTGCAAATGCGATACTTAAACCATAGCTATATGAATCAGTTTAAATTAATTCACACTGCATTTCATTTGCTTTTTACTGAACTGTCATGATTTTCCAGAATTCTTCCTTTATTCTTCACACCAAATCTCAATCTTCATTTATCTGAATACTTTGATGAACTCAGTAAAGTTTGTACCTTTACATTTTTGCCCTCTTTTCTATATAATTCATGAATGATTCTAATACTTAGATCCATGCACAGATTTCTATGAGATTTAACTCTTCTTTACTATGTTTCTAAACTGCACAAAGGTTAACAACCAGGAAAGATGAGTAAAAAACCCATTATTTAAAAGGAGAATGCAGGTAGTCGTATACATACTATTGCCCAAGAATATAACAAAAGTACATAGTTTTACTGATGGATGTAAGAATGGACAAAGTAATAGGCTTAGGCTTTTATAAAACATTTAATTTTTTAGAGTAGAATATTATGTTTACAAATACTAATATTTTACAGTGTAAATGTCTTACAGCAGAAAATGTAAAATGTGTACTTCAGTAGACTGTAATCACTGTAGGGATCAGTGCTTCATCTTGGTTTAGTTTAGTTTCTTTTTCAGTGGTCTAGGAGTAAATATGAGTCTAAAAATATTTACAATGATGCAAAGTTTGACGGAATAATAAATATTCTTTGCAATCACATAATGTAGTCTATATAGTAAAACAGCAATAGAGAAGATGTCCTAGTTTCTTCTGGGACAGCTAATTTTCCTCTCAGTAGCTGGCACAGTTCTGTGTTTTGGGTTTAACATGAGAATAATGGTAAGACACTGAAGTTTTTGCGGTTGCTGTGCAGTGCTTACCCAGAATCAAGGACTGTTCAGTGTCTCATGCTCTGCCAGTGAGTAGGTGCAAAAGAATCTGCTAAGGAGCACAGCTGAGACAGCTGATGTGAGCTGGTCAAAGGGATATTCCACACCACAGAACATAATGCACAGTATACAGACCCTGGGGACTTAGCCAGGACACTGGCCCTTAGCCAGCCACTGCAAGGGGATGGGCTGGGCACCAATCAGCAGGGGCATGAACAACTGTATCGTGCATCACATGTCTTTCTAGGGCTTGATCTCTTTCTCACTCTCCATTATTACTATTACTAGTAGTAGTAGTAGTAGTAGTAGCTATAGTAGTAGTGGTAGTATTACTATTGCTATTATTATTACTATTACTATTGTCTTTAACTTCTTTCAATTAATAAACTCTTTTCAGCTAAACCCACGAGTTTTTCCTTTTTTTTTCCTTTACTCTCCTTCCTCCGCTTCCCACCAGAGGTGGGGGAAGAGAACAAGTGGCTGCGTGGTACTTAGCTGCCAGATGGTGTTAAACCACAACAGAGGACCAAGAGGTCCTTTGCAAGTCTGATTAGAGATGCTGGAAGTATGGAGTAAACTGTAGCTGTCTAGAAGGATAAAGAGTACTCACCTCTGGCACCCACTGCTTGAAAAGCACATGGAAAATTAAGGTGACTCTAATTAAAAGTTGCAAATCACTTGAAAGCTAGAAAAACTGTAACTTAGAGTAGGATGTTTGATGTTTGACTGCCATGTGTCTCTGTCTCTGCTTTAGAAAGACAGATTTATTTGTTTAGTTAGTATTCCAAATGCGGTAACAGCAGGTGGTCTGATGATTAGCCAAACTAATAAGATGAGTAAAACAAAATATAGCCTAGCACTCAGTGTCATATTAATGCATCCATATATTTGTGGGTCTTAAATTTTATTTCCCTATCTTTTATTTACAGTACTATAAATAGTTAGCAAAAGAGCAGCTTAGAAATCAGATGTTCTGAACATGTCTCAAGGTGTACATCCAGAATTCTGCTTGCTTTCTGAAATCTTGCTGTAAAGGTTGATATGCCAGCCCAGTCTACAAACAAGTAGCTGATGAGAACTTCATAGAAAATGTTTTAATCTAAATGTGAGGGCCAGTGTTTGCTGAAGAATTATATAAGTAACTTGCAGAGAATGAGATATCACTTTTCTGAAGAATCCTGGTTTTTAGGATGAGTCAGTTAGTGAGGTACATAGTGACAGCAGTAATAGCAGTGACAACCACAGTAAATTCCTCAGGGGCAAAACACCCGAAGGAGTTAGGCAGGCAATTTCTGCTGACAGGGAAGCCCAAGAGAGACCTGGCAGGATCCAGCAGCTCTAGTGAGCAAGGCTCACATGATGAGGGTCTTGCCAGAGCAACTGTGGGACATAGTACATTTCCTGGGGTGATTCAGCCATCTGATTATTGCCCACGCAGGTCAGCAAAGATAAGCTTGAGGAGAGAAATTCCAGGGCAATCAAAAAGGAGTCAAGACACTAGGAGGAGTGACTGAAGGGACAGGAGCACAGGTGGTTTTCCTCAATGCCTTTGGTAGCAGGGAAGAACGCTAAAAGAAACAGGACAACCAACCTGATCTTCATGGTTTAAAAACTGGTGCCATAACTGAAATCTTGTCTTTTTCAATTATGGGGTCATTTACCTGGTACCAGGCCTGCTGGAGACAGATGGGGTTTGCCTGTCCAAAAGGGGGAAGAGGATTCCAGCCTGTGAGTAGGCAGGGCTGCTTGAGAGGGCTTTAAACTGGGTTAGAAGGGGGAAGCAGATAAGGCCAGGCTTACTAGACGTGAGCCTGGGGGTGACAAGCCAGAGTTGGGGGTGCAGTGGACAGCCCAGCTGAATTGCTCCTGCACCAATACACACAGTGTAGCTAACAAACAGGAGGAGCTGGAAACTGCTGTGCAGCAGGAAAGCTGTGATGTATTTGCTATTACAGAAATGTGGCATGACTTTCCTGACTGGAGTGTTCCAAGGATGGCTGTAAGCTCTTCAGAAGGGACAGACGGGGAAGCAGAGGTGGTGGGGTGGCTCTGTACATTAGGGAGGGTTTCAACTGTACAGAGCCCAAGGGCAGTGATGATAAGGTTGGGTGCCTGTGGGTAAGGATTGGGAAAAGGCCAACAAGGCAGACATCCCAGGGGGAGTCTGTTACAGACCTGTGGCAGTTTAAAACTTAGTTTGATGGGCAGGTTGCTAAACCAGTGAGAAAGCTAGTAATGCCTCTGTGATGTACATATTTAAAGCAGGAGGAAAAGTGAGAAGTTCCTTTTTCCCTGCTTCCCATCAAGGGGTGGCTAGGGAGGGGGGCCCCCCAGGCCCAGTCCCGGAGTGGGCCCGGATGGCCCCCTGAGCTCCCCCCACCCCCCAGCGTGGCAGCATGGGGCTGAGCCGCCGGGGAAACTGTCCTGGCTCTGCAGGCAGCTGTGACCAGCCTTAAACAACAGCGTAGCCGGAACCATGTGGTGCGGCTTCTGGGACCAGTGGGCCCCTTCCACACAGCCGAGGCGGCTCATGTTGAACCGAACAAAACCATCATGCAGCCGACAATGAGAGACATGGTGAGTTTTCCCCGGTGCGGAGCCCAGACAAGAGACAAGATCAAATTCTTAGCCGCAACTTAATAGGCGCCAGCTTTCTTCCAGGTCAAAGAGAAAGGAAAAGTGAGATCATGTGAGATGAGGCCAGTATGGCAGCACCAAGGTCAGTAAAGGAAGGGAAGGAGAGCAGGCGCTCCCAGTGCTGGAGCTGAAAATTCTCTTTGCAAGCCATGGTGAAGACTATAATACAGCAATTTGTTTTCCCTATAATTCATAAGATGAGGTACATAGGGGACTGTAGAAATCCATGTGTAGTTCATGAAAAATACTCACACCAGAGTATATAGATGTGGTGAAAGACTTTTAGAGATTGAGAAAGAGCCTTTACTTTCAGGCTGGAATAGTTCATCCTTAAAATACTAAACCCCATGTTATTTATGACCCATGACAGGCCGTGTGGGAAGATTGCAAGATTCATGGGAGGGATATTTTTTTCACTGCAGTAGATTCCTGGCCGACTGTAGTTTGTGAAAGTTTGAACCATGCTAGAGAAGTTCACAGAGAGCTATCTCCCATGGGAAGGATTCCCATGGCACAGCAGAATAAACTCTTTTCCTTAAACATAAAAAAAAGACTCTTAAGAAATGATACAGTGACCAAACCCCATGTTCGTTTCCCTTGTGCGGGTTGGTGGAAAAAAGGAAGTACTGGAAGAGAAAGGTGTTCTGAGAGTTTGCTTTAATGTCTTATTATTTCTTTTTTACTTTTAATTCTGTTAGTAATAAATCTTCTTTATACTGTAACTGTTCAAGTGTGGACCTGTTTTGCCTTGAAGTCTTTCCGTTTTCCTCAATAATCCTTATATCACCTTGTTTTATTTGTTGTGCTTGGCACACAACCAGCGTCAATCCACGACGAGATCACCCAGCCAGGACAAAGGAGCAGCTTCTCCATAAGGGGTTGGTTGGCATTTCACTGTTGCTAGCCCTTGTTCTTCAGGATGTCTGCTGGAAACTCAAAAATACAGAGAAGAGACAGTCTAGGAGGTTCCTGGAATGTCTGGAAGAGAACCTCCTGACACAGCAGATAGGTGAACTGTCTTGGACCGGTGTCCTGGTAGATCTGCTGTTTACAAGCAGAGAACAGGCTGGTGGGAGATGTGGTAGTCAGAGGATGTCTTGGGCATAGTGACAATGAAATGATAAAAGTTTTCAATCCTTGGTGAAATAAGGAAGGGGATCAACTAAACATTATCTAGGATTTCCAGAGGATGGACTTTGGCATATTCAAGAGACTGGTTCAAACAATCTCTTGGGAAATAGTCCTTAATAACAAAGAGATTCAGGAAAGCTAAGAAGGAAATCTAAAAGGCGCAGGAGCAGGCTGTTCCTGTGTGCCGAAAGGCAAATCATAGAAGACCAACCTGCCTGAACAGGGAGTTTTCACTGGGAGTTTATAATCCTTGGAAGAAGGGCAAGCAACTCAGGGAGAGTACCAGGATGTCATGTAGAGAGAAAATTAGAAAGGCAAAAGCTCAGCTAAAAATCAATCTGGCCATTGCTATGAAATAAATTTTTTTTAAATAGTGTTTTCATAAACATTAACAAAAGAAGGGAGTCCAAAGAAAAACCTCCATCCTTTAGTGGACATGGAGCTCAACAAGGACGAGGAGAATGCTGAGGTACTTAATGCCTTCTTTGTCTCAGTCTTTAGCCAGTTATCCTTGGGGCAACCAGACCCTGAGCTGGTACACATGGATACGGAGCAGCATAGATATCCTATAATCCAGGAAGAAGTAGTTAGTGACCTCCTGTGCGACTTACAGCACACTTGACACTCACACGTTCTGGGACCAGATGGGATTCACTCAAGGGCATTGAGGGAGCTGGTAGAAGAGCTCAAAAAGCCACTCTCCATCATTTTTCATCAGTCCTGGACAACCAGGAAGGTCTGGGATGACTGGAGTTTGGCCAGTGTAGCATCCATCCACAAGAAGGGTCAGAAGGGGGATCCTGGGAACTACAGGCCTGTCAGCCTGACCTTGGTCCTCGGAAAGGTTATGGAACAGATCATCTTGAGTGAGATCACACAGCATGTACAAGACAACAAGAGAATCAAGTCCAGCCAGCATGCATTTAAGAAAAACAGGCCCTTCCTAACCAACATGGTCTCCTTGTATGACCAGGTGACCTGTCTAGTGGAAGGATGAAGGAAGAGGTCCGGACGTAGTCTACCCGGACTTTATCAAAGACTTCAACACTGCCTCTCATGGAACCTTTCTGGAAAAGCTGGCAGCTCATGGCCTGGATGGGTGTATTTTTCACTGGTTTAAGAACTGGCTGCACAGCCAGGCCCAGAGAGTGCAGGTGAATGGTGCTGCATCCAGCTGGGGGCTTGTCAGTAGTGGTGTCCCCCAGGGATCTGTGTTGGGGTTGGTCCTGTTCAGTATCTTTATTGGTGATGTGTACAACTGTATCAAGTGCATCCTCAGTAGGTTCACAGATGACATTAAACTGGGTGGACGTGTTGACCTGCTGGAGGGCAGGAAGGCTCTGCAGAGGGATCTGGACAGGCTGGATCAATGGATCAAGGCCAATTGTATGAGGTTCAATAAGGCCAAGTGTCAGGTCCTGCACTTGAGTCACAACAACTGCAAACAGTGCTACAGACTGGAGAAAGAGTGGCTGGAAAGTGGCCAGGCAGAAAAGGACCTGGGTGTGCTGGTCAAAAAGGGCTGAACAGGAACCAGCAGTGTGCCCAGGTGGCCAAGAAGGCCAATGGCATCCTGGCCTGTATCAGCAATAGTGTGGCCAGCAGGACCAGGGCACTGATTGTTCTGTGCTCTGCACTGGTGAGGCCTCACCTTGAGTCCTGTGATCATTTTTGTGTCCCTCACTGCAAGAAGGACATTGAAGAGCTGGAGCATGTTCATGGAGCATACCTGTGGAGAATGGTAATAGAACTGGTGAAGAGGGTACAGAGAATAAGTCATATGAGGAGCAGCTGAAGGAGCTGGGATGTTTATTTTGGAGAAAAGGAGTCTCAGAGGAGACCTTATCACTCTCTGCAACTCCCTGAAAAGAGGTTCTAGCTCTTCTCCTAGGTGACTACTGACAGGAAAAGAGGACATGGCCTCAAGCTGTGCCATGAGAGGCTCAGGTTAAACATCAGGAGGAATTTCTTCACTGAAAGAGTGGTTAAGCCTTGGAATGAACTGCCCGTGGCAGTGGTGAAGTCACCATTCCTGGAGGTGTATGAGAAGAGACTGGACATGGCACTTAGTGCTATGGTTTAGTTGACATGCTGGTGGTCGCTCAAATGTAGATTTCATGATTTTGGAGGACTTTTCCATCATTAATAATTCTATTATTTTATGATCCAGACTCAACTCTGCCAACTTCAGATAGATTTGTTTTAAGCTGTGCATGTCTGCTTTTTTTTTTGGATTTCATATCAGATTTTAAATCAGTCTGTTTGTTCTAATAAGTAAATAAAACTCAGAAGAGTGTTAGTGATTAAAGGATTATGGTTTCATCGTGCTAATTAATTTGATTCGTAATATATCATTGCTTCCTGAACTCACTTTTTTCCTTAATGGCTATGTTCATTAAAAATGTTTTTTAATAAAAAGATTATCTTCAAATCCATGCTTACTTTTCTAAGATTCAAAGAAGGTCCCTAAAGGTACATGGATTATAAAACCAGGGAGAGAAATTCTGAAACATGTTGCCCATATGGCAATCTTCATCTGCTCTGAGTCACTAGATGTTTCCTAGACCTCTTCATAGCAACTCTTTAACTGACAGAGTGATTATTTCATTAACTCTTTTTCAGAAGCATCTTGAATTCTGAATTTGGAATCTGTCTGCAACAGACATTCTGAGTTTTATATTCTGAATTTATTCTATGAACTTGGACTAGTTAAAGGGCAGAAAAAAACGGGATTATGAAGAGAACACGTTTCACATTCGTCCACATACTTCAGAGATATGAGAACAGGTAAAAATATAATCCCATCTATATCTTACTATTATGACATAAGATTTTTTTTCTAGTATTGTAACACATGCTTCTTCAAATAGCAAGCAGCTGGGACTGTCTGCATGAAAGATTTCAGTCCTACCCCCAGTTACAGAAGTGAACCTTCTCAGGCAGCTTTCACTTCTCGTGCTGCAAAAAGAGGCCCACAACAGAGACTACAGAAACTTAGAGAGTCTCTGATAGGAGAGTTAAATTTTAAACTCCTTTGGCTGTTCTTAGAAGCCTCTATGGGAAAGCATTTAACAGAAATGCATCATTACCTGCCTAAATCATGACTTTTTTTCTGTCTTTGTCCATTATTGAGACAGATGTCTGGGCACAGAATAGATTTTATTGGCATTTCACTTCCATTCTCCCATTCGCCAGTGGGAAATTTTAATTGAAGAAGTTTTGCTGTATCCCCAGACAGCTTTCCTATCATCTTGTGGTGATGAGTTCATCCCAACATATCCTCAGGAGCAACAGTAACACCAGGTAGGTAAATTTTTCTACCCTTTACACAGAAATCTCTAAAACACCTCAGTCTGTGAAGCTGTGGAAAGAAATAAAAACAAGAAGAAAGTAAGTACCCTAGCATGTCCTAATATATTACAAGAAGAAAGTAATGAAAGACACAGTAGCTCAGGGAGGGAGGGGATGAAATCCATATGAAGCCAGTTCCCACTGAAAGATATATTCAAATCCTAGTGTGGGACTGGGTATCAAATAAAATGACCTGATATAGAGTAGTACAAACGAAAGTATCAAAAAGAAATGAATTTGCAGTTTCAATCTGAAGGCAATTGTATTAGTTGTGGGAGCATAGACAAAACATACCTGAAGCATATGAAAAATAAAACGTTACCTCATATCACTTCATATTTCTCACTGCTATCCCCAATGCAAACATAATTAGTATATGTTCATTTATTTGTCTGGATCTGAACATACAGCTCACATCTGTGCAGTCAGTTATGTCTGTAAAACAGCCTGCAACTGTAAAACAAATATCTTCTGGTTTTTGGGGGCTGTGTTGTATAGTCATAAACTCCTTATATCTAGGCAGAATAAGAGTCTTTGAGCAGGCAGACAAGCTGTTCTATCATGGACTTTTGCTACAGCACACAACTTAAACATTCACATAAATTTTAACTTCAGAACATGTTACAAACTTAGCCAAATAATATTTGGGGAAAATTTCAGATGTCTTTGACTTTTAGGCATCTTGACTGGTTTGAAAATATTTCTTTTGCACAGTCTTCCCCTCTACTGGAAAAATGGCATGTGTTTGTGTAGGCACAAGCTTCAAGAGTGGAATAAGGAGCTAAGAAGATGCAAGGAGGATGATACATCTGTTGAAACTTAGGAGAGAAATTTGGATAAAGAATTATGTATACCAAACTGGGGCTTGTTTCAGCACGCTACTTGTATATTTAATATTTTTAAAAAGAGCAAAACCAGAAGACAATACCTGATGTTAAGATTTCAGTGGTGCACAAATGGTGTAGGATTGTTCATAATGCAAGTGACCCCTGAGAAAACTGCGCTGATGCTCTTGAGTCATCCTGGACACAATTTGTGGCCCATGGGAATCTCCTAGTTTATTTAATTAACATCTATAAGATTCTGAAATTAATCAAATACATAATTAGGCAAAACTATACAAGGTTTTATAAATCTCTCTCACCGGCCTGTCATATCCTCAAACACTGCCTGTGTTTTAAGTACTTAATGGCTGCATATTTTATTTTTTTGTAGATTCTGTACCTCTGTCTTTAGTCAGGTATGACAAATTTTGCCTCACTGAAAATAAATCTGTCTCCTCCATGGAAACCTTAGTCATTAATGTGTAAAAGTTCTTATACTAGCTTAATGAGATATTATCAATTTCTATGTCATGTACATTGATGTTATTACTCCTTCCAGGTTTACTGGACTTGATCATATATCTATATCTAATCTATATCTATATATCTCTTCTTCTGATGATGATGCAGGCAGCTACTCTTGTTTGAGATTTATAAAATAGAAATTTACTTTCATTATGGAATATATATATATCTTGATTTTTTGTATATATTGACCATAATTGCACTGCATTTCCACACTTTGCAAGTAGATTTTTTCTGTCATAGCAGCATTGATGCTTCTTGAAACTGGTCTCTGTCTCTATTTTTTGAGGTCACAGTTTTTCCTTGGGTAAATATGTTTCAGAGAGAAACTCTAAATAGAAAAAGTACAACACGTGTTTCAGAATGATGATTCACTCTAAAGCCAAAGTAGGGCATTCAGAAAGTTACAAACACTATCCCAGTTAATACAAAATGTTTTTTCATGTAGTTTAAACTTTATTAGAAGCCTATTTCATGTGTGCATTCTCTAGACACAGACACACTAACACAAATGTCACGTGCTTTAACTGTGAGAGACCCAACAGGACATTCTCATTAAAACAACTGTGGGAAAAGGCCACTTTAAGTATTTGCAGATTTGCAGTGTTTTCAAGCTTCACAAATTTCAATTTGGTTGTGTACATTGCTGAAATTCTTGAAAAAGTGGGAATTTCCAGTGTGTTTACCAGTTCACATGCATGCGGTAATGTAGGATAAAAACAATTCAAACCAAACCAAACCAAACCAAACCAAACCAAACCAAACCAACAAATTTAAAAACCCCAACAGAAACAGGAAACTGGCTAAAGGAGTGTACATAAAATTTCATACTAGTTGCCACAGTATTAACCACTCTCATCAAACTTTTCCGTAATCATTTGAGCACAGAGAGATAAAGCAGAAAGAGGGATGGAATTGTAGAATACCCTGGGTTGGAAGGGACCTGCAAGAATTGACAAGTGTAATTCCTGGTCCTGAGTAGGACAAACCCAAGAATCACATCATGGTCCTAAAAGTATAGTAAATTTGAGAAGTAGGGAAATCTTTTTTTTGTGACACAAAATCAGTTCTGTTTTTGAATAAAGGGTTTTCTTTATTCTGTTGTGTGATTAAGAATGACAGTTCTTCCTTCTAAAGCTTGTATAGTTATTAAAATAATGTATATATGCAATATAGCTGTAGGCCAATGTAAGTAATTCCAAACGAAAAAGCTCAAAACTTAGCATAACTGTTACTTGTAAGATGAGCTTATCTTGTACATACAAATTCACAGATGTTGTATTTTTGTAACCTTCTTGTAAAAATAAAGAGGATTTAAATCAATTAATACTTCAATGAGACTTCTGTAAGAGTATATTGGTAATAAATTGTGATTAAATAGACTTTAGTATATTAAGACACATAGTTTAAAAATTAATAATAATTTTTAGAAAAAAACTATTTATTTTATATTTTAGACTATGAAAAGAAAAACATGAATCTCTTACTTTTCACAGGCTTTTTAAAAATCCCCAGAGATAGTAATAGGTGTTTAAAATGTTGCACACAAGCAGTTATTATGAAAAATTATTTTCTTCTTCTTTATTTTTATTAGGATAATTTAATAGGTGTATTTATGTTCTCCATGATGTTAGTTATCATTATTAGGCAGTGATTGATCAATACGCCCTTGTCGGCAACATAATTTGTTTTATTCATTAAAGCACTACATTTGTTAAGGACACCATATTTCTCTGTCCCCTCTGACTAGATAGAGGGGGTTTTGCATTTCTGACATTTTTCAAAGACATGAGATCTGTAGGCCGATGCAGAGAGCAATTTCTTTCTTTTGGGGAGAGTTTATAAGACCTACATATGGTCTTGATAATAAAAAAACAGAGGGTATGGAAACAATATTTGGGAAGCCATAAACTCTGTTAATGGCTTTGTCATATACAAATTTCATATACAATTTGTCAGATACAAATTGTCAGAAGAATAGGGAGAAGAAGGTTTGTTTTCATTGAAATATGTGGAGGTTCTTGCTTGAGATGAAATAAAACTCAAGTTTAAGCAATCTTGTTCAGTCAATGGATTTTCCCAGCCACAAATTACTTTTATAAGAAAATTAAATTAAATACATCTATTTATACAGAATATAGCTATGTGTTCTTTCTTTTCAAAAGATTTCTTGGTAGGATTTTGGTTTGGAAAAAAATGTTAATCATTATTTATTAAAAGTACTAAATATCCTCAGTAATGCATTCAGTTGGCTTTCTTAAAAGGTCTTTGGGTTGTCTCCCTTATTTAAATAGTCCTGGATTGCTGGGCACTGTTCGTCTTCATTGTTTTCAAGGCAGGAATTTACCAAAGGAAATGATATTGCTGATCTTTGAACTAGATGAGACAAAAACAATCTTTGTTTCCATTCTGGGATACTCATGAAGTAAGTAAACGAACACGCTTATTGGCTGAAAACAGTTGTTTCTCTGCCAGTGTTGCTTAATCTGAGTCAGTGTGCAAACAGAAAAATTCACTCTTAACTAAGAGTTCTGTGAGGCTCTTTTCTCCAGATCTTCAGTTGTTATGAAATGCTCATTTAGCTTATTTTAAACTCAGAAATTACCAAACTTCTCTTTGACTTGTTCTTCATCTAGATTGTTAATCTAAAACAGGAGAACAAATAATTTGAAATATTTTCTTCTGCTAAAGGATCTGGTATGTAATTTAGACATTCCATTCCAGTAAAAATCAGATAGGTGATAGATGAGGAAAAATGCAAGTCTTGCTTGAGGTAAAAAATTGATTCCAAGGTGTATTTTAGCCACATTCTGAAGCTTTCAATTGTATTTCCATCATAATTCTCATACTGGTTTTATATTGGCCCAAAGGGGCCGCAAGACTGCAAAAAAATCTCTGATAAATCATAGTTTTGTGCCCTAGATTTACTGAAGCCAAAATCTGTGTAGTCTTAAAATCCAGTCTTACCACAAGAAGCATCTTTCCCTTTTGTTGCTTGCATAGCTGTACTAATTTTGAGTTAATTTCTCCTGAGTTACTTTCTCTTGAGTTAATAGTAGTTATTATGGGTTTGTGTTTTGAATTTGTGCTGGAAACAGGGTTGATGACACAGGGATGTTTTTGTTACTGCTGAGCAGGGCTTACACAGAGCCAAGGCCTTTGCTGCTCCTCACCCACCCCACCAGCGAGGAGGCTGGGGGTGCACAAGGAGCTGGGAGGGGACACAGCTGGGACAGCTGACCGCAACTGACCCAAGAGATTTCACGCACTGTATGGCATCACGCTCAGCACAGAAAGCTGGTAGGGAAGAAGGAAGAGAGGGACAGAGTGATCGTGCTTGTCTACCCAAATCACCCCTAGGCATGAAAGTGTCCTGCTTTCCTGGGGATGGCTGAACACCTGATGCCTGCCCATGTTTTGTTTTGCTTGCATATGTAGGTTTTTGTTTTACCTGTTAAATTGTCCTTATCTCAACCCGTGAGTTTGTCACTTTTACTCTTCCATTTCTCTTCTCCATGTCACTGGGGGGGACTGAGACAGTGGCGTGCTTAATTGTTGGTTAGGGTTAAACCACAACTAAACCTCATCTGTTCTTATTTCAGTTATATCTTAAGAGTTACTGAAATATAACTTGACTGTGTTTAAAAAAAAAAAAACAACAATATCCTTGTTTATTATATGTAACTCAATGTAACAGTCTCAGAGGTAAGATTTTACAGTGGTTAATTGAGCTGAGCTTTCGTATTCCTACAGATATGACATGTCAACCACCTCATGTTAAATATGCCAGAGGCTTTCCACTCCGTACAAGCTAGCAATGGTTGGTTTTTTTTAACTTTCATGTAACAGAGGCAGATATTTTGTCTCACTTAAAAATTCTGAGCATCTAAGAAAACTATTGAAGCTCTTTAGATGCACATTTCCTGTCTTTAGGAAAAACAGTGTAAGTGTATTTTTCTTATTAGTGATGGTAACATATTTTAAAGTGCAACTACTGTCAGAAGCTTTTCCCTAAAGATTAGCTTAGCATAGGCAGGGGCCTGTGTATTACATTTTTTTTGCCCTTAATGGCATCTAGGAAATTTACTCATAGTACTATCAGTGAGTAACCTTTCCAATCAGTAACCCGTCAAGTTTAACCTGAGATCTGAAAAATAGACTGTTGTTCTCTGCATCTTAGGTAATCACTTGTGAGGAACATTCAGGATTCTAAAAAGACAGCAATATACTTTTATTTAAAAACAATTTATTAACTAGTGATTAAATTTAGTATGTTAGTTATTAGAATTAATGCATTCGACATGGGTTCCAAAATTAAAACCTAGGTTTGCTTTCATTATCCTTCTCTCATTGTGATTTTATCAGAGAACCAAATAATGCAATGTTTTATGAGAAATGGAGGTCCTCTTACTGCCAGTTTTCCAACTGAAAGATTACAGAAAAGGGAACTCTGGATGTCATGGATTAGATTTATAACGGGATTTTAGGCTTTGAAAATAATCCAGGCATAAGTAGGTTTTATCCTCAACACTTAAGGCATTCGGTTATTTGCAGGAAGGATTCATTCTTGGTAAAAATATGTATGTGGAAACACAAACATTCTGTTAGGACAGAGATGATGGCTTAAAAGGCTAGCATTGTGATTTATGTCTCCTGTCTTACTAATATGCAAAATTTTTCTCATTGAAATGGCTACTGAAAAAGGATGGGGTATGTCTGACAATATTGTGCAAGGATGCATTTACAATCAGACTTACTGGTCTTGTCAAGAGGGATGGAAATGTGAGAGAGAAGTTCCCACAGAGGAGAAGCGAGGACACAAGGGTGTTAATGTGTCCAGGAGACAGCACGATCAGAGGGGCTGTCATGCATCACCTGCAAAGGCTGCACAGCCTGGGACCCCTCTCAGATGTTCACACACAAATAGAGGGGGCTCTGGGGATGAAAGGAAGGCATCAGCAGCTCGTGCAGAGCAAGTGAGCTGTGACTTCAGAGGGTTGAGAGTGACGTGATGGTAGCACTCACTCCTGCAGAGATACAGTGCAGAGGTACTGGTGCTGCAGGAACAGCAGGGTTGTCAAGGACAGAGAAAGGGTGATCTGTGCAAAGGGGTAGCTCAGAAGCATGGCACTTCCCACCTGTGAAGGAAAAGGCAAGCCTGTGGGTAAGGGTCAGGGAACAGAACTGCACCAGTGATGCAGGGGCACACAAATGCAAGCAACTCGAGGGCAAATTTTTGACACAGATGACAGAGCAGCCACGGAAGATGCTCCGTTGAAGGCAGTCCTCACAAGGAAGGCAGCTGAAAGCATGAAGGTTGAAGGCAGCCTTGACTGTGGTGTAGTCTCTATGCTGTAAGTCTCTGGAGCAATATAACCTCAGATAAGTGACCAAGACAAACAGTAGAATTTCACAAACGCAACCACCCTGATTTTGAGAAGGGCAGTCTTCTGACCTGCTCAAATACTTGCTTGGAAATTGCCCTTAGAGGAAACTTTGCCTTAGAGACAAAGGCACTGAAGAGAACTGAGCTCACCCCTAGTAAAGGACAAGATGAGGCTGATGATTCAGACTAGTTCTCCAGAAAAGGCCTGAGGAACCTGGGACCAGCATGTTATCAGGACACAGCAGTGAACCCAGGCAGTTAAACAGCCTGTGCACTTGAGGCTGCACCACCAAGGGGAAGGATCCTGACCCATTGTTAGGCATTGGTAAGACTGTCTTGATAGTCCAGGCTTGAGATCCTGACACAGGATAGACCCTGACATACAAGAGTGAGTCCAGTGAAGGGTTCCCATCACAGTGTAAAAGACATGCAGGGGAGCATGGAGGGCACTGGACTGGTTCAACCCGGAGAAGATAAGGGGCAGGGGACATTTCAGTACTTGTGGTGTGTACAGTGGTACACATGTGGATACAGGGATAGAGTACAGAGGAAATGAAACCAAACTCTTTTTGGTGATATAGAACAATAGAACAAGTGTCAATATGCATAAATTGGAACTTAAGAAATTGTGACAAGATAGGGTTTGCATTTGTTTCCTTTTTTTTCAGCATAAAAGTGGTCAAGTACAGGAGTGGATCACTAGAGAAACTGTGGTGTCTCTGTGTTTTGAGGTGGACGCAGCACTGAGCAATATGGTCTAATTATACCTACTTTGAGCAGAGAAGATGTTTAGCAGACCATTACACACTAAATTACACAACCCTGTGGTTGTCTGGTGATGTTGAAAGACCAGTTAACAAGCTGAACAACTCATACAAAAGTTATTGAAGGAGAGTTGTATTTCATAGCTGCCAATTATGTGTACTTCATGTTATGCTTTGATTAATAATAGTTCTGTACATTATTCCCAAGTGAAAAAGTCCTTGAAAAAAATGGCTAAATTCTACTTTAGAAAAATGAAACAACACATCACCCTAAGAAGATATATTAAGAGTACATGAAAATAATTTTTTCTGCCTTGTTCAATCTTTTCAACATAAATATGTTTACTGTATGTCTTCAGTTAACAATGTGTCTGTTTTCAGTAAGAAACTATTGGTACTATTAGTCACTAGAGGCATTTCAGAGCTACAGTCACATTGTTAAAATCACAAAAACAATGAAATCTTGAACTACATGAAGTTAGCGATAGCTGTTTGGTTTCCCTTATGAGGCATCTAAAACTGCCGTGTTCATGGGTGTTCAGAAAAATAAGCTTGCAAGACTGATTTCCTTCTGCATACATCACCACAAAACTCTGCTGGCCCAGAAGATCTTATGCCCTTGCTTTGCTATTAAATTTTTGCAGTCATTAACAGTCTGATGCTCCATTATCAGCCTGATGTAAAGGATAAGGCCTCATAACTGGGAAACATTTGAGCAAAAAGTTAAGAGGATTGTTTGCCCCTTCTCCTCACCTGTCTCTTCTTTTATATGAAATAAAAGTTGCCTTGATTTCCCAACTGGCAAGCACTCTGTCACAGTGCTCATCTTAAGAAATATCCTGCTCCAGCTCTTTGTGTGCATGTGCTCTGATCCCACATTCTCTCCTCCCCATACTCTGAAATGTCAGGTTGGGCTGTTACAATGCCACAAATTGCCAGAGCAACTTCTGCTCTTTCTGAGCTGTCTGTGTAGATACTCTGGAGGGAATAAACAGAAAACAGACTGGTGGCTTCCTATGTTGTTAACATCATAACTGATTATACAGTTCCATGACAGTTTGCATTAACACCTTGACAGTGTTATAACAAGGAATCCTCTTCTAGTAGAGCTGTTACAGTACTTAAATGTGGTCAAACAATCAGACTTCATCATTATATGGCTATGCCAGAGTGCCTTCTTTTAGAGTATATTACAAGCATGGATTGCAACATTGCCAGGTTTGCAGCACATATGCTTCAACACAGTTCTAGCTGAGAAATTGTAAACTACCTATCAAGAGACAAATAAAAGAGGTCTCTCATTATGAGATATTACTGCCTATAACCTGGAGTTTGTAAAACACTTCCTTAATTTTAATTTTTGGTCTTGGTTTGGGAGGAGAGATATATTGGTTTTGGTTGCTTTGTTGGTTTTTTACATCAGAATGTTATGATATGAAAAGATAAGAAGATCAGACAGAAAATGCTTGCATTCTGACTGGCACTAAAAATTGGACAAATAACAGCATGGGATGGTTTCCCATAGCAACTGGAGTTGATAATTTCATACTTTCAATTTGGAAAATGACAGTCTCAGTCTTCTCGACAGTATTGTCCCAATGTTCACTATTACAGTCCTGACGATCAAGGAAACTGGTGTAAAGTTGCACTGGGGAACTGCAGAGATGTTTCCACTGAAAAATTAGTAGCAGAAGCAATTACTCTTTATCAAAACTGTCAAGTCTGAAAGAAATCTGTTATATTCAATCAAATCTCACAGATTTGTATTAAAATAAGAACTTCAGTATTTTTCAGTGTATCCCCTAGGTTCTGATAAAAAGTTTTAATTTTTTATGTTTTGTTGAAAACAAAAAAAAATAGATTATGTTTTTTCAAAATATTAAGATTTTAGCAGAAGAGATTCTGTCAATTTTTCTCCCCAAAGGATAAAAAAAAGGAATATGCATATATCCTATAAAGGCATGCAAAATAAAAAACATAGATCATAAAAAAAAGAAAATAAAAAAGTGGGGAATTGTTGTATTTTTTTGTCCTTTTATTTAGAAGTTGCCTAGTAGTCGCTGCAATATGACATCAATAGCTGCCTTATCAACATGGCAGCATTCCAGGAAATAAAACCAAACATACCTTCCCCTCTCCTGACTTGATGCAATTCTTAGAAGTTATCTATATGTTTTCCTCTTCAAGGACCAAAGCAGAGTCATTAGATGGAAGGACACACACTACTTATTTAGCTGGTGTTACTTCTAATTCTGCTAAGTATGCTAAGAATTTTCTGCCCTCTACCATCTTACTGGGAATTTTGATTTATACAACACCTACCTTCCTTCATAACCAGTCTTGAGACAATTAAAATAAACTAAGTGTAATTATGGAAATAAGTAAATCAACCTTTATTGAAATATTAGAATGTTTGAAAATTCCTCTTATGTTTTCAATAAGGTTATCAGAAGATAATGTGGAAATATTTTAAATATTGGATTAAACTTTACTTAAGCATATCTTAAATTATTCCGGGTTCTCTCTCTCTCCAGGTGACAGCTCATTTTTCATATGGTACAAATGCACAGATATTTGCAATTCTTTAAAACTGTATCAACATCGGCACTAAAATGAAAATGATAGCATCAAAAAGATTATCTTGAAACCAAGTTCTCTCCCAAAAGCTTATTTTTATGTTTCTCCAGTAGTTTTTATTGGTTTAGGGATTTTTTTTTTCTGTGGGGAGAGATGTTTGTGTTCATTATTTCCATAAAATAATTCACACACTATTTAATGATATATTGTCTGAATTTTCAAGCCCATTCTTACTTCTAAAAGAGCGTTTATTTTTTACAAATACTAAAAAAAATTAAAAGAGAAAATTTTATGTTCCTATTTCTCTTTTGACTTTCTATTTGGCAACAACTATTTCTATGTTAATTAATTTGAACAAAATAATTACATTACAAGTGTATTTATGTCTCATCTGGAAAATTTATAATGGAGGATATACATTTGCAAGCAAAATCAAAACCTCATGCCATCTGTGGGTTCTTAACAGAACTTTCTGAGTTTTCACAGTCCCCAAAATGTACCATAACCTAATATTATCCTTTTACAAGTTTAACTACTGAGAGATGGATGTCCAAGTGGATCCTAGTCTATGAAATCTCTGTTTATAAATACTTGGTAGAAGAAGTCACAATTGCAATCCTATTCTGCTTTTACAGGCAGTCTGCAAGCAACATTCAGTGTTTAAGTGACTAACTGGAAAAAAAATCTTTCAGATAATTCCACTCATTGCTTCTTGTTATTTCTTTTACTTTTTTACTGAGGCTTATCATTCATATGAACTGCTTTTTTTCATGAGCAGCAGGAAATCAACTCTTCTGTAGTTATATATGATTTTTCCCCAGTGTGCTTTTCCTCAGAATAAGAAGGTACTTAAGGGTAGAAGGTAAGATGCAAATTGCCTGGAAACATTTCTATTTCTAGATTTTTAAATTTTTTAATATTTTTTTTCTTTTTTAGGAGAAAGGAAAGATTACAATATTTAAGATAATAAGTGATAAAAATATTGTATTCCTCTGTAACAAGACAAGTTCCATTATCTGACGAGGTCATATCTGAATAACCCTTAAAATGCATTTTCTAGTTGTGCTGTCTACTCAGACATTTAGGGAATGCTGGGAAGGAAGTTCTTCCAGAAAGCTGCAATGTAGGGAAACCTCTCATTTCATGCTTTCTTTAGAAGAGGCTGCTGACAGTCAGGGAAATGTCAGAGCTGCAAGTTGTTAAGTGAGCAGAAGATACATCTGGCTCTTGGGGCAGCATGCCTCTCTGGCAGGTCTCGGATAAACTGGGAGGGAGCCTCTAGAGCCTCGGGTGGCATTTTCCTGTTAGCACACTGCTCCACTGAGATGCTTTCTTTACAAAAAGTGATTTCCAGAGGGAAATGCTTTGGCCAAGCTCCAGCAACCAAAGGTAAGTGCCTGACTTTAAGTCTCAATTCACGTCTTATGTTGGTCACTTCACGAAATTGGAGATGGCTGGTAGAGCCAAACTGCTGCTTCTTGACATCCACTGATAGCAACAAAGCCAGGCAGTGGAAAGAACACGATTATGTAAAGCAAAGCTATGCACAGACTCTCTCCTCTTCAGGAAATAAAACCCCAAGCCTGCATGGACATTAAATCTCTGAAGATACCTGAAGTGTTGAATCGCATGCAATGTCAGATCATACAATTGGATCCTCTGCACTACTTCCATAAGGTTGTATGTGGATATTTGTCAGCTGAGTCATGTGCAGAAATGAATTTGATTTGAAGAGTTCTATAATAAAAAAGCCCACTATTTTTCATGGTATATTGTCTCAATGAATAGCCATCCTCGGTACTAAATACTTCTTTTTATTCAATTCAGCAGAATCTAAAACTTCCAGCATTGATCCTTGAAGTTTTGACTTCTAGCTTAAATTTTTTTTAATAATATCTTTTCCTCTGTATGACTACCTTTAAATATTTTAATCTTCATACCAGCTGGCAAAAAATAATGGAGAATAATAGTATTTTGTACTGAAACTGGAGGAAACTAAAGTGTAAAAGTGAAGGGGGAAAAAATATTTCACTTCTTTGAATTTCTCATAGTTTGACACATACGTGACATCAAATGAAAATAAATAATTAGCATTCTATGACACTTTAAACTTAAAATTTAATTTTTTTTCTCTTGGAAAATATGAATAATATTTTAAAGCTTGGTGTTTCTCCAACCTATTTCCCATTAAAACCTTCTCTAATAAAATATTGTTCGTATTTCCAAGAATACAAATATTTTTATTCTCCACTAGATGCATTGTCTTTTGGTTCCACATACCTTTTTTTGGTTAGAAGACAGAGTATAAAAGCTGATGAAAACTTGATCCCTTATTTCAAAGAGGCCAGATTTTGCCTTCTATGGGATATGATTTTATATTTTTTATTTTTTGTAATAAATGAATCTTGGGAAAGGAGCTGTAATAGAAAATTGACTTTTATTCGCTTGTGAAACTCTTGAGAAACTAGCATTGAGAATAGCATTTGCTATTTGAAACTATTTTTCAGGCTGATAGTCTAATGTTTTGACACCCTGAGACTGATGATTGTCATAACAATTCATCTTTTGATAAACTTTTAGAGAAAAGTTATTATGGGTATGTTTAATAAATAATTTCTGCAAACTCAATTATGCTGCTCAAGGTATTTAAGCTCTGTATTATAAAGACTAACATATCAATAGAGAGTTCAATACATGGATTATATTACTCATTCATAGAAACACTGAAATAATCACCATTGTGCTAACGTTGCTATTGAATGAGTATATAAATATAATTTACATGTATATGTATAGATAAATATTAATACTGACATGTTTGTTCATAACATATCAGAGGATCAGAGCGTAATGTGATGGGAGTGTTTAGGAGACTTAAAAACCTGTCCAGCTCTAAACTTTTAAAACTGATTAATTCACAAAGCAGTTTATACTGTCTTACACAGTAAGAGCTTGTCATGGTTTAGCATAGCTTGGTCTTTAGTTAAGGAGAAATCCACCAACCATGGAAGTGATTTTTTTTGCAAGAGGCTGCTGACAACTTCCTTCAGACCCGACAAAACCAATCAGCTGGCTAATTTGAATATTGACAACTCTGTTAAGCCACTCAAGGAAGCTGAACATGTCTCTGTGAACCACATTTAAGTACGAACAAACCCCGGGAAAGCTCTCTTGCTTCTGGCTTTTGGACAGGTAACTGGGGTGTCCGCACAGCCTGGCAGGGTAGGGGCCATGGCCCTGCTCTGTGTGGGCCAGCCTGTGGCATGGCTCGGCCAGGCCAGTCCCCCCTTCCCCCCCCCCCATAGTGAGGCTGCCAAAAAATGAAATTCTACACCTAAAAGAGCTCTGGCCGCTGCCTGACAGAGATCACATGACCAACAGCGAGAGACAAATTTCAGCTGCAAGGCCCGGGTAAATCTTTCAGTGCTGTAAGATTCTTCAGAACAGAGTAAACTTGCAGATATTAATCCTCTCCCAAGTCAAAGGACAGGGAAAGGTGAAGACACGTGAAGAAAACACCATAGAGACACCAAAGTTGGTGAAGAAGGAAGAGCTGAAACCCAGAGAGAGGAGAAAGAGGAGATACTTAAACCTAGAAGCTGAAATTCTTTTGTAAGGCTATGGTGATGAACTATGATACATCAGTGAACCCCTTGTAATTCACTAAAAGCTCGGGGGGTGAAGAGTTCAAACCACAGCCATGAGCAAAGGTACCTGTGCTGAAATAAACAAATGTTGAAGTAGCTGTGATCTAGTGAGAAGTTTGAACAGAGAGAGGTGAGAGTGATGAAGTGAAGACCCTTGCTCCCAGGGAAGAAGAAGACCTCTGTTCCCAGAGATGAAGATGATCCCAGAAACAGATGAAGAGAACCTTTACTTCTGAACAGCTCATCCTTAAAATGGTACCCCATTAGCTAAGATTGAACCCTCAGAAACAGTTGTGGGGAAATCTGTAAGTCGAGGGAAGGCACTTTCACAGAGCAAGCAGAGAACCACCCTGGGTGGCTGTCTTGCTGGGACACTGAAGCCGCGAGAGGACTGTTTCTTGTGGAGAAGCCTCCATAGCATAACAAAAGAGACTCCTCTCCCTAAGTGAACTGAAGAAAGACTAATATAGAGGTGGTAAACTGATTGGAAAAAACCCCAGATTTTGTCTCTTTATGCTGTCAGTGGGAAAAGAAAGGAAAGTTTGGGGGAGGAGAAGTGTCCTGAAGGTTTATTCTGACTCTTATTATTTTTTCTTTTAGTTCTGTTAATAAAGCTTTCTTTATATTCTTTAAAGTTTGGAGCCTGCTTTGCTTTCTCCTAATTCTTATCTCACAGAAGGAAAATAAGTAAGTAATGGATTTTGAACTAAATCACTACAGAGCTGTTGAACAGAGTCAGAGCAGAGCACATCTGTCCTCGTTTTCTCTGTCTTCCTCCACTGAGATCTGATGGGTTTACGCCATTGCCTCCCCTAGAAAGAGGGTGTCCTTGGCTAATACTTATTTTTGTTATCTTTGGTCTTGCCAGTCACCCTTCCGGTGCATTCAGCAGGATGTTCCATCTGTTTGTAGTCCCCTCTGCATATCTTAACCCTCACCTGGCAACTTTTTCACTTGGTTGCATTTTAAGTGCAACTACACCAATCTTCATTAGCCCCTTTGGTGATCCCATTGCGCACAAGTTTACGTGAAATGCTTATACTTGGAGTCTGACTATACTGTCATTGTGTTACGAAATACTTACTGTTTTTAGCTACCTTATTTTAATGGGCCTGTGTTCATTTTCAAGGCAAAGTAATACACTTATATACAAGATATACTTTTATAATTTCTAGGTGTCATGAGCCTCTGCTTTGGTTGTAATATTTCTGAACCTGAGTTACACTTAGTTCTGAGCATTTTTTTTATACTTAGAAATTCTAAGACTAGTAAATCCTCAGGGCCCTCAAGAGAGATTAAGCTCTAAAACTTTGATAGCTCCTAGAAGTCTCAGTGAGATGATGTTCATGTGTAAGCTACACTCAGGTACTTAGTTGCTCTTCACAGAATTATAGAAAATGTTCAAAAAGACTTGTTTATCAACTGCCTAGTATGTTTATAGTAGCTGCCTGTGATACAATAAGCCTCTCTGTATCACATTCACTGAGATCCTGGTTGCCAAAGCTTTGTAAGCATTCAACTAGAGACTGAATTTCCACGTCAGGATGGAAAATAAGCACTAAACATTTTAAATTATACGAGTTTGGTATTGAACTCTCCACTGATGAGGTAGATACTTAGGATGAGTTAGGATTGACCATAAACTGTATTTGATGCATAAATCAAAGAAGAAATGAAGGGATATAGCTTGAGTTTTATTTATTCTCAGAATTTCACATATAACCCCCACCCTCACTCTACTGCTGAGGTCAAAAGCAAACAGAGGTGGCCTCTGTGAGAAGCTGTTGGAAGCTTCTTCCACATCTGGAAGAGCCAATCCTGGGCATCTCCAAGATGGATGTGCCCCTGGCCAAGGCTGGGCTAGTTAGAAATGGCAGTAGCACCATTCTGATAACAGATTCAAGAAGAAGAAGGAAAAAGAAAGTTACTGTGCAGTTGTAATT
>VXAZ01004520.1:3301-151508 GCA_013399875.1 Gymnorhina tibicen
GTTTTGGGAGGTCATAGCACCCCACCAGAACACCCCCTGGACACCGACACTCAGCCAGCTAAACCGATCAACAAGACGAGAGCCAACCTGTCTGTGTTGTTACAGAAGCAGCAGTTCTACCCCTCAGAGTGTGCTGCTGCTGCCCAGATTGCTTGGCAAGCCACAAGGTGAAATTACCTTCTTGCCAGCGGCTCTCTTCTAGACTGCTTTAGCTTGGAATGCAGATTTACAGCACCTAAGGTTTATAATTCAAACACAGATTCAAGAATCACTTCAAAGGTGTCCAATCTGTGAAGTTAAGTATATGAAAACAAAATCAGAGGTCAATAGAAAGAGCCTAAATGTGCCAAAATCATCCTGAAATTGTGGCATGACTCGAACAGTTGTGAGCATTTTTGTCAGAGCATAGCTCCTAAGAGCTAGCAATATAAGTGGAGAAATAAAACGATGAAATGGATTCTAAGGATTCTTTTTCACTTTTTCTTTTTCTTTTTTTTTTAAATACCCTTTTTTGTCTTAGCAAATGAGAAGTAACAGCCATTGAAGAAAAAAGGTAGAACATCTGTTGAATAAAAATAAATTGATAAAACCCAAAAAACTGCACGGGCAATATGAAGTGATACATTTCTATTTCTCTTTTTTCCTTCCGATAGGTGAGATCCTGATTATTGATTCTAACTTTTTTTTTTAACATCAGTGCTTCAGAAGGAGAGCTATGTGGGTATCAAATCAGCTTCTATAATTTACTGTTAAAACCACAAAGTTAATATTAATTATTTAAAAAAATTAATACTTTTTTAAACATAAAAGGACTCATTGTCATCAGCAGTTGGAATGCATATTTGTGTCTTATTTAAATTCTGCCTTTTATTTAATTGTGGTTCAGAGGACCATTGAGAATATTTCTAAATTTTCTTTGCAGTCTCTTTTTATCTTCTTACTAAATTTTCAAGATCCCTTTACAGGCAAACACAAATAAGACAAGGAATCACAAATGACTAGAATTAGGGGACGACTGCTGAAAGATACATTCTGATTCCCTTTCAAATCGGAGAAAATCCCTACAAGTTTAGAAATAACTTTCTTCTGCTAGAATGCATTCCTGAAGTGCTATTGTCAGCTACCATTAGAGAAGGTGTTATTAAATTATTTCTGCTTTTTATTTCTTGGTCTGTTATGACACTCCAAACTCAGAACCCACTTGGGATTTGCTGGATTAGAGCTGAGGTATGAACCAGAGAACATGACAATGCAATGTTTCCCAGCTGCTTAGCAGGCAAGAGAAAGCATCTTTTTTCTTTCCTTGTTTATGGGTGATATTTCTTCACAAAATGAGGAGAAAAAGGTATCAAGCAAAGCTAATTATACTTTTAGAAAATTCTCATCTACAATTCAAATAAGGATCTCCCTGAGAGGGATTCAGATTTTACATACTGTATGTGCTAACCTTCATCATACCAAATGGCACCAGAAACTGAAATATTTTCCATATCAAGTGTATTTCATACACAAAGTTTAAAACCACCCATGCATTTATGCTAAAATGAATTATCTAATTTAAACATATGAAATCAGGCAGATTTACAAATGAGGTTTCATTTCAAATTTATACCTCCTTGTCCCTATTTCAAAAGGGAGAGGAAAGATAACAAAACAGTGAGAGATGACTAACTTCCATGCAAATTATCTCAGAGGAAGAGAAAAGATTTTAAAATTGGGGCCGTTGATACAACAGACAGTAAAAACTCTAGTCTTTTCTGGCTCTAGTATTTTCTTAGAAGTCTTCCTCAGTACAGGTTGTGGATTAGAAATGTAAGAGGAACTTTCTCTGCTCACTGGGACAGTCAATGAAACACAGACTGGAGGTCATAACCAGATGTGGAGAGAATACAGGACAACAGACAGCCAATCTGACCCTTCAATGCAAGGTACCTTGTTCCACCATGAATTCAGCACAGTCTTTATTTTGTCAGTAGGACCCACATGTAAAAGAATAATTTCTCAGTAGAAGGAAATTGAGTACAAAATGGTGGCTTCTGAGACTTTCTTCCATTTATGCAAAGTATTTCTTTTAGCATGCAGTTATTATATATTTATGCAGTACACAAAAAAAATAACAGTAGGCAAAAAAGAAAGAAATAATTTGAACACAGCTTCTCCATGAACCAAATGCGCTTAGAAAATGCAACGCATTTCATTTTTCTGTCATGCTTCATTGTCTATATTTTCCTAAGCACTTTCCTCTAGATAATAGGGAAAATAATTAGTTCTACTCCCCAATATGGGCAATTAAATATTAATATTTGGGTTTTTGGTGATAAACCCATATGCCAGAGTAAAGGGCACAATATAAATGATTCATTGAATATGTAAATAACAAGGAGTAGGCAAAATGTCTTTGTTAAGCAGAAACACTGATACCTGAAAATAAATACAGCTTATAGATAAAAAGTTCACGTCAGAGCAATAACCAAAATTCAAATACTGGCTCTACCCCTGTGTCACTTGCAGCTTAGTATGGAAATGAAGATATCTCTGCATTAGTGTTTTATTTTGAATCGGGAGAGTGCTACTGAAGTAACCATTCGCATCCTCCCTGCTTAGAGAATTTGGGCTCCCGTTACAGTGTGGTCTCAGAGTGAATATGCTGGGATCTCTGTAGAAAAACTAAAGCTAAAGATGCATCCCACCACTGTACAGTGCAAGGAGTCTGACCTCAGATGCAGTGAAACTGCAGTCTCCAAGAATGCATAGGGAGGTCCTCAATACCCTGCACATCCATATTTATTGCTGTTTCCATCGCCTTCTGATGCAGTACATCTTGAGCAAACTCTGCAATGTATATATGCTTTGTTGTAGTGGTTTATTTTAGGGTGGATAATAATGTAGGAAAAGTTAATTTATGACCTAAAAATTAAAAGCCTCAAAGCAGAAGTTTTGTTCTAAAAAGAACCAAAATATTCTAACCCACTCTTTCAAACCAAAGCAAGAAACCATTTCATGAAGACAAAAATTCTAATTCAAAATTTCTTTGTTCTGTCATCCTCCTTATATTTACCAAAAGCATCCAAATGTCACCAGCCCCTAAAATGCTGCATTTTTAACCATCTGGGTACACCTATGCTGCTGAGACACTTACTACTTGCAATTTAACTGAAGTTACTGTATCAAAGGAGTTTCCTTCAAAAATGAACATTTTTGTAAAAATTACTTTCTGTGGATGTTTGAAAGTTCCTTAAAGAAACATTAAAATAAACACAAAAAAATTCACTGTTTGCTTTTCTGATATCTTTCTCAAGGATAACCTTAAGCAGGAATCCAATTATGTTTTATCAGCTGTATTACACATATAAATTTATTCAATTTAAACAATTAAGTTTTAAACTAAATGTCTAGAAAGGTCTTTCTTTTTTCTGTTGTCGCACAGCAGTATAGCCATCTGTTTGAATTTTCCACCCATAATGTGTACTCTAATAAGACCGCAGTATCTTTTCCAGTCACTGTTTTACTGAATGTTGTATCACTGAACAAATCACATTTAAAAATGATACCATCTTCTCAGTGTTTTAATTCAGCTTAGTGGCTCTGGATATAAGCTGCTTCTATCTCTTATAAGAGATAAGCAGATGCTATCTGTTGCTGCTCTTATTTAATGTTCTTTCTGACTTCAAAGAGCAGTACAGTGGGATGTGCAAGCTGCTGAAGATCCCACTGGAAGCATATTCATAGGTCATTGTTCAAGTCATCCTCTGCTGTGAACTTGAGAAATTATTGCCACCACTCTCTGGTAATGAGTTACTGCAAACTAGAAGGCTGCAGTTTATTTTCCACTGACCCACCATAGGAGACACAGCATAGCTATTTACATAGCACATACTGGATCATGCAAAACCTCAGATGCTACATTGCACATTCTCGAATAACTTTATGCTTACCATCACTTCCCAGCTCGATCCCCTCTCAATTCAAATTTTCCTCTCTCAAAGCACATCAGAATCTTCAAAGGTAACCACAGCTTCCTGGCATTCACAATCTTTATAAAAATAGTACTGATCCATGTTATAAATTGTGTGTGTGCGCTTATGTCTTGACCACCTTTGGAAAGGGTGACAATTATGTTTGTATCTGTGGTTAAATATGAGGAAGCACATTTCATATTCCATATGGGATCCCATGAGGCATACAACTGGAAAGAGAACAGAGATACATCTGGCTGCAACTACTCATGCTCAAATACTCTGTTCAGAGCTTTAACTCTCTTTTTAAACAGTTTCTGTGAGAAACAAACAGGAAGAGATTAAAAAAAAAACCCAAACAACTTTACTTTCAAGAGTGATAATTTTCACCATTTGGATTCATGTCATTTGCTGTTTAAGTACACAAAACTCTCCACTTGAAATTATCATGGTTGTCCTTTCTGTGGAAAGCCTCTTTCAGGTCATGTGCATGCAACACTGTATGAGCAGCTTTTGCTAACTTGCTGTGAACTGCGTTACCTTCTTCACAAGAAACAGGTGAAAAATAGAAGACTTTTTTAAGCAGCGACAGAGTAAAACAATGTAGGAAGAAGTCTGCTTCTGCTTACCACATACCATGCAAGAAGCAACCCTTGAGAGCAAGACAGCTGTAATTAATAGTGTTAGCTTAGAGTCTGGTCTAAAGCATTCTATTCCTGTCATCCCTTAGGGAACAAACATGACATGGTACCTTTGTTAGCACTAAAGCAATCAAATCAGTTATGGCCACTATTGTTATTGCTAATTTAGCCAGCTGGGGGGAAAAAAAATTAAGAAAATCAACACAGTTACTTGAATTTGGAGTCCTTTTGATAAAATATACAAAATTAGTGTTAAAAAAGAATGGAGGGTTGGAAGTCCATGTCTTTACTAATGTGATTGTATTCAACTGGCAATTCTCTTGCATGCAATTGAGATAGTGTCAAAGCATGATACAGCTTTGAATTGTAAGCAGGCGTAATATGAATATAGTTTAATAAACTCACTGCAATTTAGTTCCACTTTTCTAAGCAAAATTGTTTATGATAATGCTTTCTGCAGATTGAAAGGAAATATGAGGAGGAAACTTTTAAAACTGTATACATTAATGAAGAAGTGGGAGTACAGTAGTTTTCCTCTTTGCTTTTCATGTCATGAGTAGCTGTAGCAATAATAATGGCCAAGTTAGTTTTTGTGTTACAACACAAGCAATACCTAATTCAACCTTTACATGGGTTGTTGAAATGACAGGTTTTATTTTATTACCATCAGAAAATAGTGCCTAAACTCTAGAGTGAAATTAAAACCACCTTATACCACTGGTGACAGCTCTGACAAATCAATTTCAGGCTTGACATAATAAGGTACTCTGCAGAGAGCAGAAAGCCCCATATCCTGTGGGACTGCTCAGACTGTACTTTGCAACTGAAAAGACTCGTCTCTGGTTCCTAATGGTGTTATGTAAATACAAAGGAAATGTGCAGCATGCAGGGTGACATCACAGTATATAGGAAGAAAGGTTGATCACAACATTAAATTAAATTATGGCAAGAATAAAAAACAAGCTGCTGAAACTTATAAAAATATCATTATTATACTACATAAAACAGATGCTACTTGTACTTTTAAAAAGCAATAAAATGATCTGAAGAGAACATTACAAGAAGAAAAATTATAGTAAATATATTAGTCTTCGTGAGTTGATTAGAAGTATAAATTATTTTTTCCTGATGAGTTCTTCTTTAGTAATAATTTTATGTCTGTGGTGTGTAATGACTGTGGATCTGACTACAGTCCACAAGTACTGCTGATTTTGAAACTGGCCATCTAAAAATGATTTTTTAAATAATCATTAAATTATGTTATATAATGTCACAGTATCTCTTGATGGAGCAGCAGAACATGACCTTAAAATTTTAAATTTTGTTACACCATTTTAAAACTCTGCCTTAACTCAGTAATTTTAATAACGTATTTTCTTTTCTACAGCTGTTTATTGCTATAACTAACAAGATTATTCAGAAGGCCTAGCTCTGTTAATGGGGTAGGGGGGGGACCTTATTGATATTCTTTAATGCCCTTCTTTCATGTTTAGTATTGTGATACAAAACAGTCACCTTCTTGCCACTGACTACAGCCTTGGCCATTTTCAAATCAGCTGCATTACTTTGTCACAGCCACAAGATCATATCTGCTAAAGCCTAGGCCACAGAACTAAGACACCCATGTAAGGCCTCTTCTTTTCCAGATAAAACAGATTATTTTAAAGGCATTCAAATGTTTTTGTGAAATTACTGGTTATAATATATAATTTTAAAATTCTGATATCTTCATAAAATTTTGTGAACTGTTGACACTGTTGTACTGGGGATAAAGTACCGCTCCCCTCTGTGCTCTTACTCATGACTTGCATGATCATATATGGTTAGTAAAGCTACTGTGGGCTACATTCAAATATCCTGAATGTAGAGAGCAGCTTATAGAGTGAGTTTGTAAACTAACACACCATGTGAGTACGTGTTTTCCTGCAATCAGCATTTGATAATAAACGCACCACATCCTTCGGTTTATCTTGTATTCTACTGCTAAGGATAGGTTCTACCAAATAATTCAAAGCCTGCAGATTATGCATGCAATTGCTACTGAGAATATTTGCATATCATGTTATTTTAATTACATGATACTATTGATTTAATTAAGTGGGACCATGTTAATTATCACTTTCACAAATCAACTAGACATGTCATAATTGATTGCAATGAATATAAACTCCAAACTCTCATTTTGGAGATTCTCATAAGCCTGTGAAGCAGTTCTCAGTAAGAATTACTTAATGCTACAGTTTAAAATACCAAAACTTTCTATTAAAGAGAAGTCCAAGAGCTTGAAAGGCCTTTAGAAACAAATGCTAAGGTTGAAAAAGCAGAAATAATAAAATTCACCATCAAGTTTAAAAATGAGCATAAATTTAAGAGATGATTCTCATGATTATATTACAGATACCTTTAGAACACACAAAAAAGCCATATAATTTGAGCTTCCCCTTTTCTTATTTCAATCATGTGATAAGCTCAACAGGAAATATATTTGACGCTTTCCTTATCTATTTCCAGATCGTTGATGGATCAAATTGTGTAGCTACTGATGAACACTCTCAGTGGCAACATGAGGGGAATTATATCACAAGTTTTTCACCTGAAAGCTCTGACTCTTGTTTGCAAAAATTAGTATTTTCTTAGCATAAGAGGTCTCAGTGAGGAGTGCTTAAGCCTGGATGTCAAAGGTGCAGGCTGGTGACACAGAACAAGGTTCTCTTAAGCAGGCCGGATCCCAGAAAACATGTACTCTGCAAGACACAGTCTGTGGGAACCATTCAGTTCTCACACATGGTGAGCATAGAAATGACATAAAATTTCTTGCAGAGTGAGAGGGAGTTATCAAAGGGAAGGGATGCTCACCAGCTTGTCAGTGATGGCCTTGTAAAAGAAACAGCTGACACCATCTCCTGTATTTTTCCTTTTTGTAGGACTTCTTGGGTAACTTGCTCTCTCTAAATCATACTATCTCTGTACATTTGTTTAATGAAGATAAATCCCCCAAATGGGTATGTCCCCAGAACAGCAGCAAATCTGGAATGGCAAAACTTGATCATAACGATCTCTGTGATGTTCCTTAATAAACTAAGTTTGTTAGCTGCTCTACCCTGTGTTCTGCCTTCTTTTGGGTTATTCCTTGGCTATAGAAGTCCCCTCATGGGTAGTTCAAAATCTGAAGGTGCATAATACAGAGGTACGGCTTCCACTGGGTGATCAAGTAACCAACTGAATGAGAATTTGCAAGGCTGATGATTGTGTCATTTCAGAGCACATTTGAATCTAGCCACAAAAGAAGCACTGTGGGATTTTCTATGGTTTCTGTTTGCGTGTGAGTAGCTGTACGACAAGGATTTTCTGATAATTTTGCAAAGCAAATATTGCTCCTTATATAACAGTCAGAAAATCTATGATTTTTATCAACTAGTCAGACAAGACAGAAAAATTGAACCATCACTTCCTTACCTATCAGCCGTCCCTTACCAGTTGTCAGAAATTACCAATAAATCAGTGGTTAAAAAAGCACATGCTCACACACCCACTTCACTAGCCATCAAAGGAATTATGGAGTCCCCATAGTTACATATGGTATGGGACCTAGTAGAGCAACATTGTTCAAAAATGCTGAAAATGCCATAAACCTTAAAAAAAAAAAAAATCATATTTCATAGTACTTCAAATCAAAACCCAATCAGTTCAAAATTCTTTGATTCGTGCCAATTTCATGTCTATGGTGCGTCTCTTTCTTTACTGGACATGCTGTCTGTGAGCTGATAATATAGATACTAAGCACACACATATAAACATTAAGATTTTAATTATTGGAAAATTTTATGTATTTTTTCTGATGGTAACCAAAATCTTGTATTTAAATTGGGACGTTTTTTCAAAAAGGGATGATTTCTTTCCCCAGGAAGTGAATTTAGCTGTACATTTCATGGATGACTAAGTTTTTATTTCCTACCCTCTCCTTTATTAAGGCTCCAAGGGGACTTTCTCTTCACCTTCCGAATAATTACCGATTTCATATTTTGTTGTGCTGTTTAATCAACTACTTTTATTTAGAAACAAAACCTTCCAAAACGTCAAGCCTATGGACTTCTCCATGTCCTACACAGTTTATGAAGTTGATGTGTCTCATATTATGTGTGCTTCATCTTTTAAAATCCCTGAACTTCCTCTTTCTGTAAAAGTGCTTAAGACACATTCCTGTCTTCTTTAAAAGACATTGCATCTACACTGGAAGCACTGGCAGGAGCTTGTACATTGTCACTTCTGAAAATTTTATGTAGACTTTTAAATACAACAAAACGATGTAAGTCTAAATATGGCTAAAAGAAGGTACACAACAATGAAGAAAGTGATCAGACATCTCTTCCCATAACACAGAATTCCACACTTAAAAAACCCGAGAGAGTTGTTTTATTGTGCATTTTGATAAATATGGACAGATGACACAGCTAATTATAGAGGCATTGCAGAAATTTTGCTTGTGTCTTCTACTTCTGTCTCTTGGGTGATACTTTGTGATGTTGGAAGTTGATTATGACTATCAAGATAATGTGATACTGTTTTTTTTCGATTGGATTATGTGATAAAATAGAAGTTTAGTGGTATATTGCCACCTAATCCCCAAAAAGAGTAGGCCAAGCCAAAACAATGCTATGGACATTTCAGCTATCAGAAACAAGGATCCCTGTTAAGTGCTGTAACAGCTCTACTGAATCACACAACACAAATGTTGAAGCTCACACAGAGCAATTAAATCCTGAACTACAGAAATAACTCATTCAAAACTCAGATGGATTTACCAGGCAACAGCTTGTGAAAAACTAGAGCAGCAGTGTGGAAAGAACACCCAAACAGCCCAACCTCTGTCACTTCACTGAAGGTATTCTGAAAGACATGCAATACACGCATTACTTGCAAAGAACACAAGAAGTGCATAGCCATTAGACAAGTGGTATTTCTCATTTGCAGCATGACAAAATCTTACTGATCCTTATACTTTTACTATCTGACACTTATGCCTGAGGACAGTATCTTACTGCATGCCATGGGAAGGCAATTGTAAATCTTCTGCCTTTGATAAAATTTGTTTCTTTCATCTTGGCTAAAGTCAGACATCATTCTCTGCTCTGAAGAAGAATTTACTCAAACATAGTTGAAAGCCACATCTAATTACCTGGGGTATAAATGAAATTAGAAGGCCAACAACAACAAGAAAATGGCTGTATTTCACTGTAATGTAAAGTGTTACAGGATCAGAGCAAGGCTATGCAGAGGGTTATTACCATAAGCACACTTCAACTAAACCTGATCTCTCTTTTAAGGCTATGGAGGCACCACTATAGACATCTCAGGTTTCAGTCTATGTTCAATTAGACTAAAGATATTTCACAAGATGGTAAAGGTTTTGCATCTTTTTCTTTTCTCTGGGGATAGTCTTTCAGAATCCAGAGCTAACTTTTCACTGCTTCTTGTGAGGGGCCTGGTGAAAAGCCCAGGTGAAAAGAGTCATTTTTGCCTGAGTTTGTAGAAAACTTGGAGTCTGTGAATACAAAGATGGGATTTTGCACTGTGGTGTACTTCTGGAGGAATGTATTTCCTCTGTAGCAGTCTTTATCTCAGTCTCAGTTAAAGTAATCCACTGTCTGTTGTCTTGTCATAAAAATATCTTCTAATATTTATTCACACAGGCTATTTCACTGATTCTTCTCAAGCAGAGAATTTTTCTGCAATACATTTCTAGTATGAGACTCTCAATAATATTGCTTCATATTGAATAATAATCCACTGCCACCAAGACTTTCTTTTTAAAAATATAACAGAATGTCCTATGCTTGGTTGACATAGAACTTTGTTAATCTCTTCTGATTATTTTGGTATGCCTTGGAAGAGACGGCTCATTACCACACGGATAGAGGTAACCTTTTTTACCAAGCTAATTGTCATAGAGCACTTTGCATTTGAAATTCACTTGTTGAAACAATCATCCAAGCCTAAATTATAGAGGAATTAAAAACCAGGACTTCAAATGTAAACTGGTTGAAATAGTGATTATTAAATAGCTCTTCCCTTTCTGTAATGTCAGAGAGGAGATATTCAAACATTCTATAATACCACAAAGAGGGGAGAAAATTACATGTCCCCACCACCATGGAGATGTTAGCTGACAGTCTAGATTCTGGTTGTTTCATGTAGGGTAATACATAAAAGGATTTGTATTGATTTTGATAAGACTTGATGTAGATAGAACACTGTGAACAGTGGTCAGGGACTTTAGCAAAAAATATGCAAGTATGCAACAAGATTTTGATAACAGGCATACCCAGTAAGAGTGGAAAATGTTAATAACATATCAAGGAAAAATTTGTGTAATGGAGAAATTTCCTAAATCCTGTTGGAGCTTATTAAAAAATGAAGAAGTTACACAGAGGTAATTCAATTGCATTACAATCCATGGGAAGGGTTTACAGTGTAAGTTAGGACAATGTTCTCAACTCACAGAGGTGCATAATAAGAGAATATCTTTCCTTATTGGAAGAGACGTAGGAATGCAATTACCTGAGAGAGAGTAAATGTCATACTCCAGTTTCACTGCCAAAGCTGGATAAAAAGCTGCTGCTTTCTTAAGATAGTGCTCTATAGACTCTGATAAACATAATTCGTGGAGTCTTAAAGTGTCATCAGCTTCAGTCATCACTGTGCTCTTCTGCTGGGTGCTGTCAGAATTCTAGTCAAGTAGCTAAGGGAGAAAATATCCCTTTCAGTGCCCTGGAAGGGCTGTGTTTTAGACTCCTGCAGAAGGACCTTTCAGAGGCTCTGTTTTTCAGTATACTTTTTTTCTGACATTCTGCTAGACAGCCTAGGAAACCATATATGTTTCCACTTACGCTCTGCTTTTCAGGCTAGGAAACCACAACTGAACACTTTGACCACTGGCTCCATAGTCTGCAAAATAAAGAATCCAATAAAGAACACAACCCATTGTCAAAGTAAATTTATATTTGCAATGGGGAAAAAAAAAATCTCACTAATGATCTCTGGATCTCAAATCACTTTAACGTGCTATTGACCTTCACCAGAGAACTCCAAAGCAGAACCATGCATTCAAAAACAGTTTATAAGTATGAAACTGAGAAAACACGCTTGATTTCTATCAAATACAAGAAAAATTGCGGAATGGCTGTTTCGTTAGAAGAAGATAGGATATAAATAGGAAAAATGACTGAACAGGGAACAGTCCACTTACTTGTGTGGTATGACCTTCCCTGAGATTTGACAGATTTCTTAACCATCTCTATTATGAAAATAGTTCTTTCCTATGATATGAAAAAGTATTTTCTTAGTAAAAACTCCCCTGTATTGCACTGAAACCTCTTCTATATCCCATAATACACTACCCTGTAATATTTCAAAGCTGGGATGCACCATACAGTGTTGTGCTTTGCTCTTTTGAATTGAAGAAGTTTATGCAAGACTGGGATATTTAGTTATTTCTCCTTGCATTCTAACCCCTGTCTGTCGTCTATGATGAAATTATGTCTTTGGGAGTTTCCCAGTAACAATGATCATTAATATAGAATTGTTGCATTATAAATACAAAAAATTGAACATTTTTGAGATTACTGTTGTTGTTTTCTGTACCTAATATTGAGAAGCTGATATTTTGAATGATAAGCTAGGACCTATTAAAGCTTAAAGATGCCATTAAAGAATGGAATTGTTCCATTAAATATTCCTGAGGTATCTTTAAAATACATGCTTCATCAGAAAGACTCATACCAAAGCATTCTCAGTGCAATTTTCCCACCCAAAAATGTATATATTAGTTCTCCCTTCCAATACTTCTTTTTGCTTTTAGAACCAATATTGGTTTGAATTCTTTTTTAACAGTATTAAAAATTCTGAGAAGGCGTGTATACACCCTGATCATATAATTTCCCCGATCTCTCTCTTTTCCCTGAGGTAAGGATAACTGATGGTGACATTTTGCCTATGGTCATACAAGTCATACACTAAAACATCATAAAGAAAATATGATTATATGCCGTCTGCCCTCTATTGGATAGCATCACAAGTATGCTTCTACATTGGCACAATCAAATTCAGAAGTTGTCAAGCAGACACCTTTCAACTGGTAAGTCATCTTCCCTTTCTAGCACATGTGGTAAAATAATTTTCTTTTTACTCAGCAGTCCTTGTTCTGGATAGATTTTCTAATCTTATACCTGTCCACAGTGAACCCAGAATTCATTATTAATGTAGTTCTGTAGCAGATTGTTTCAGAAGCAAAGAGAAAACAGCCTGACATACCCACAATGATTCAAATACCACCTAAAAGTCACAATTTGTCCCTCAATGAGCATGAGGCCAATGCTAAAAAAAGCTGAATTAATTGATAGCCTGTCTTGGGGTGACATTATGCTGATGTATCCCCTATCACCTCTCTATGCCCAGACATGATTCCTGTGCCTTTCAATGCCTTTAAAACTGGGTGCAAGACAGAGAGAGAAAAAAACTGAGCAAATTTTTCAAAACAATTTGTGCTTCAAGGACACAGAGATTAGCTACTGCTGCTGCTGAGGAGCAGAGGAAGCACTTCNGGACTTGTTCAGAACACCAGAACATCAGAACCCCACCGGGGGACCTTCCACCGGCCTGGAGGGGGGCCCCCCACGCCGACCCAGCTCCGAGGAGGAGGAGAGAGACCGCACCCACAGAAGGACTCTAAAATCTTCCCATGTTTCTCTCCACAGCGAGAGGTTTCATTATTTAGCATTATTATTCTTTTCCTGTGTGTTTGTTAAATAAATAGTTTTTATTTTCTCTTTTACATTCCTCCGAGGAAAATCTTTTTTTTCCCGTACCTGGTGGGGGAGGGGCGGCTGTAACCTGCCTTCCTTTGAGGAGACGTTCCTTTTGGATGTTTCCCTGAATTTGGCCCAAACCGGCACATAGCCAAAAAGTGACAATTCAAACCATGTTACAGGGATCATAGTATCATGACAATGCCTATGGGAAGCATGAAGAATAATTCTGAAATATCACATATGACCACTGTTTTCCTGAGAAACCTTATTTATGTACAATAGGAGCTTGAGACAGGGAAAGAACGAGAACTCAGAGAATTTAAGGAGGAAATCAGAAGAGAAACAACATCCTGATGGAATAGAAAAGTCGTGATTTTGCTCGAAAAATATAGCTAAGAAAATGGCAAGACTAATAAATCAAGGGAAAAAAATCGAAAGATTGCCAAACTGATTTGAATGGAAACTAGCGCAACTGACAAACTGCCTCGCCATAACTGCATCATTCAAAGCTCACATTATATTATTTTAGTGTCAGGAAAATTAGAAAAAGCAAGGGTATTTAGAACTGTCTTATCTAGAGAAACTAGATTCAGAGACATACTGCCAATCTTAAAATAAAAACTAAAAAAGATTTGGGGTACTGAGTTCTAAGGGGAAAATTAAGCATATACATGAAGGTAGAAATGGTGCAGAACAGATGAATGCATCTGGTCAATACTGGGTGCCAAAAAGCCATGTACCATACTGTTCCTGCAGCCTTTGAAGGATGATTAAAACCAGAGAAAGGAAGATGGAGAGTGTATGGCATAGCTGGAGGTGGAGGAGGAGGGATTCATATCTCTGAAACTACTGCGGTACAGCTGGGTTGGCACATGGATACCATTCTTTTGTATGTGTGGTGCTTTTTATATATATATTTTAATAAACCTAATAATGCACTGAGGTTTAACGTCTACAGGAAAGAGTACACCAGAGAAAACTTGGTCATGTGATCTACAGAAATAGAAGGTAATTATGTTTCAGTCAAAACACTTTTTTTCTTTTTTTTAATCTTCCCTGCTTTCTTTCTTTCTTCTGTCTATACTTTAGAATTCAGGAAAAGTCGGGTTGCATTTTGATTTAGTACAAGGCTGTTCCAATTGTTCGGTACTCTTTTACAATGAGTCCACTGGAGTGTAAAGCCACTTGGGGCCTCTCCTGGGGTGGTCTTCAGGCAAAAGCTACTGTACCAATAAAAATCAAATTGCGCCTTGTATAATAAGTTTGTGATGTCCAAACACTCTGAAACTGAATTATTGCAGTGCTTAAATGTGTAAGAGGAATCCAATAAAAATTTGTGATAGCATGGCACATTTTTCAGTTAATTAATTTCAGATTTCACATAAAATGGGAGAGGAAAAAAAATGAGAAAACACCATTTTGAGTGCATGGTATGGGGCTTTGTTGAAACGCTGTAGGAATCCTAGAAACAGCAGAAGCACCATTTTTAAAAGCAGGTATGTAGCAGGGCCACACTTTTTTGCCATCGTTAAAAGCTGTCACAAATACAGGAAAATATTTCTGGAAACAGTGAAAATAAAGCAGTCAAATCAAGGTTTGAATGCAAATGTGAGCTCAGCCAGATTCTGGCAAGCAAAGTCTATTGTCTACAATAGGTCTTAAACAGTTTGTGAGTTCTTAATCTTCTGCAAACTTTACAATTTGTTGGTCAGTAATATTATGTTGCTGAATCATTGTTTATTCTGTAAGCTCTTTCTCCAAGAGCCTTCAGGATTCTGTTTCAGGATAAAGCGAATCAAAGACATGTGCAAAGAGCAGAAATAATAAAAAATAAAAATCAATACATTAGAATTATTTTATCTTCCTGAGTGCGAGCCTTTGATTGGTCTCTTAGCTATGACAACTTAGTTCTTTCTTACTGTGCCTTCAGAGGAGATTACCAAGCACTTTTAAAGGCATCAGTGAAATGTCATTACTGTTGGCTACGAATTACAAGAGGAAAGTGTAAGTGCATTAAATATAAAATATTAAATAAATATAGGTTTAATATTTTCTAGATGTTCAATAGATAGATGTTAATTTTAATACACAAATTTCACTGGCATAATAATTCAATTAAGAGCTTAATAAACTAATAATGACGACACTAAGAGGAATGACTTTTTAAGGATGGCATCTCAAAACAAGTGTGTGAGCTTTTATAAAAAACCATATACTGTTATGCTTCAGTAGACTGGCAGTCAGATTGTCTCTAGGTTAGTTCCAATAATGACTGCTTTCTATTGCAAACCTCTCTTCCTTATTTCTTCTGTGTTTTTGTAAGTCATTCAGGACATGAGCACCAACTGCCGTTTTAGGCCTCTCAATCCTATTTTTAAGCAGTAATGAGTACAGGGTTCATGTCACATGGGTTAGATCTCTAAAAATAAGTTAGACTTGCAAGCCCCTTCTATGGATAGAGGAGGAAGACAGACACTTCCCAAGACAGTTGTGCCATTTGTAGGTAGGTGTCTCTGATTGGTGATTTCGAGACATCCCCTGAAACTGACTACAGTCCATAATCGTAGATCTTCTGCACTTATATGATATCTGAACAAGATCTAGGGGAAAAAAAGGAAGGTATTCAAGCCTAGAAATGACAGAATCACAGCACTCGAAACTTTGATTTCCATTCCACAGATAACTTCTCTTGCTTAGAGAGTGAGCCTGCAGACCTGCCTGAGGCTAGATGTGCAACATGAAGTGAATTGGTTTTTCTCTTTCTTGGACTTGAAGAAAAAGGTCCAGAGTAACACAGCTACTTCATGCATATGAAAAACCATTGGACGACAACAGCATCTCCAGTATCCTATCAGTCTCAGAGCTGGCATCAATCTTATTTATGAGGTTTAACATAGCAGTAGTCTTAGATCATGCCCAATTCCCAAGCATTTAAGACTGCTTAGACACAGAGCTGGTAAATCTCTTAGGTCTGCCTCATTCAACAACATGTACAGCAGGAAAAAGAAACCAAGCCTCATATTTCCAAAAATAGCAACCTAATTACCAAACTATTCTCAGTTGAGGCTGTCTTCATCTCTTTTGGTGCTGTTCCACTTTGTGGACACAGAATAATGGACAGAGGGAACAGAATACAGAAGAGGGTCATGATTTTCAAGTATGATTACTGTAAACTCCATTCAAAGTCAAGCCTACCTTTTCTTTGAGGAGACATCTGAATTAAATCCTAAGGCATATTAAGATAATCTATCACATAACACAATAAATTGGAAGCATTTGTATTAATGGACCAGAAAAAAAAATGTTTCTCACTTTTGTTTCATGACTTTTGGTCACCTTTTACTTATTCCTAATACATTCAGAAATGGATTACTGCTTTCCTGTTCTGGAAATACATATTGACATCAAGCCCTCAGTTTTCCTTTCTAAACAATGATTCTGTGTCTTAGAGTAAAAAAGAAAAATGTGAAGTATTACCTGAGAGTCCCAATCCCCATGTGCTTATCTGAACATAAGCTTATCTGAAGATATCTTAAGCAGTCTTAAGTAAAAAATGATATAAAGGTTTGGGTTTGAAGGGTCCTTAAAGTTCATCTAGTTCTAGCCTCACTGCCAGGGACACCTTCCACTAGACCAGATTGCTTAAAACCCACCAAACCTGGCCTGGAAGGCTTCCAGGGATGGTGTATCCACAACTTCTCCAACCTGCTGCAGTGCCTGGCCACCCTCAGAGTAAAAAATGTCCTCCTAATATCTAATCTAAACCTACACTCTTTCAGTTTGAAGACATTTCTCCCTGTCCTGTCACTATATACCCTTGCAAAAAGTTCCTCTCAGTCCTTCCAGTAGGCCTCCTTTAGGCACCAAAAGGCCACAATAAGGTCACCAGGCTGAACAACCCCAGTTATCTCTCAGTCTGTCTTCATAGGAGAGGTGCCCTCAATCACCTTTGTTACCCTCTGTAACACCCCAAAATACGTAAACACAAGGGATATACTGAGGTTCCTTTACTCTGGGTTAAGCATGTGAGAGAAATACAGATCAAATAGTCTCAAGAGGCCAAAATTACACAAAAGTTTATTGAGAAAATATAGAAAATCAAGGAAGTTGTCAAAGGATTTAATACAGCATCCAATTAACACAAAACACTTAGCATAGCATTAACTTAAGACATTTAACTTAGCAGACTTTAAGCACATTTGATGTTAAATTACCCAAAATGTTCCATGAAAAGAGAATTAGAAGTAGAAAAGAGTAAAGAGAGAAAAGATATAGAAAAACACACATATAGCTACCAACTCCTTGGTTCCAACGTGGATAAATCTCAAGAGGGAATGATCCCGTTGTGGTCAGCCTTTTAAAGCCTTAGGCCTCCGTGAACTCTCCTCCCAGGTGTGACTTCCAGCCACTCAGGAGCTGAGTTAAGTAAGACTGGGGCAGCCTCTGGTGTGCCATGAGTGTCAGACACTGTGGGGTGGGGATGCTTTGGCTCTGGGCTGAGGGGTGGTGTAGGAACAGGGCAGTGCCTCCCCACAGCAAGGCCCGACCTGCCCCTGCCCCCCAAACACGTGCATCCCAAAATGACTCGAGATGTCAATCTTTTCCAGTCTCTGACACCCTCCTGTGGACTTGTTCTGTGCAGAAAAATTCATGTCACCACAGGTTTATGTCCAAAAAGGAGACAGAGGTGTCCTGTAATTTTAAACATAAACAAAGGGAGACGTCATGGGGCATTTGCCCATGGAGTCTCTTGAATTATTGGAGGATGCAGCCTCCTTTTTATGCTAATTTCCCAGCCTCATCACCCTCTCCCTTTCCGCACTGGCTGAGGTACTTGGAAGGTACAGACTTCCCAATTCACCTACTCTATGTCTCCCTTAATATGCACCTCCCCCTTTGTATAACATAGCTCTGTTAAATCTTTGTTCATCTTCAAAGTCAGGAAAGTAGCATGACATTGGCCGAGCAGCAGTCCCGTGTCAATTGGTAACATTTTCTGAAAGCGACAGTTTCTCCTGTTACTTCCCTATCTACAAGTCCCTGGCCCTATCTACAAGCAGATACACATCATCTCTTTGTAAAGACACATTCATCTTGTACTTCTGCCCTTCTGTTTTCTGTGTAGCTAAACTATTCCTTTGAAGGCCATGTGTGCAATCCAAAAGTAAAACCCACAGAACATCCCCAAAAGCCTTGGATCTGTATCGTTCTGTGTATAATTGGGCAGATGATAACTGTGAACTGAATGAAGAAGTTACATTTGACTTGTGCTCAGTATTATGAATATATAACACCTCAGTTACATTTCTTTGTACAATTACTGCACATTCACATACATGACAATTAGAACTACTAGGCTTCTAAGGAACCATTTTGCTAATGCAGTTTTATGCTATTAAAATGTCTACGAAAAAGGTTCACAGAATCTCTCTTTTATTTAAAAGCAAACGACAAAGAGTCTGTTTACTAACATTTCTAAGATGGTGTCTAAGTGTTATGCTAATTATATTGATTTAGTCATAACAAATAATTGTAATACACATAGTTACGTAGGAAGAAGGTGAGTCTGTCCTTCAGTTGTTTATGGATTTGTGTTCTGTGTGCCTCAGTTACTGGTGCTCTACAGCACAGGTAGAGCATTTTGCTCATTTTGCATTTCATTTAAGGTGCTGAATGTCATGGAACAAAATCCTGCATTTATTTGTGGCAGAGGGGTTTATAGAAATCTTCTCTGTGGCAAACTTCCAGCTCAGAAAGGACTCCCAGCCGCTGCACTTGTTCAGGGGAAGCAAAATTCCGCTGGCACATGAAACACATCTTCTTTCATGCATTTCTGTGTTTGCTCTCTGGAGTGCTGCCAGAATAGACTTAAGTTATGATAGCTAACACCACTGTAAACTAGGAATCGTGAAGGAGAGATTAAAACCTCCAGGGAAGAAAAACAGTTTAAGTAACAACATGGAGTGTAGCCATCCTCCTGTCTTCCCACTGCAGTGGTGCTGCATGGCTATCTCAGGAAGAACAGGAGTGGAATTACACTAAAGGGGTGCTTGCACACTCACCCATACTCCCTGTAGACCTTGAGCACTTGCCAGCCGAGCAGCATCTTTCAAGGCACTCAGATAGCAAGGCAACCCGCCCTCATGCAGCTTCTTCAGTGTCACCCTGGTGCCTGTGAAATGACCTTGACTACAAACTTACCATTTTTCTTCTATTTAGAAGATTTAGATTTATTTAGATTCTAGTCTAAATCTTAGCCTTTTGATCATAATGCACCTTTTTGTGCTTAGGAAAAAACGTATCAGTGCTTCCTATAAGGTGCACTGTAAACTGGCGACTACATCCATGTACTTACTTCAGTGGCATTTTCACCCCTAGAGTCCATATGCTCAACCTCTGTCTTGAAAAACAGCATTCAGCAGATGGCTTGAACATGTGTATCTGGTTTTAATTTTCATCTTACAGACCACAAAGTTATTGTCTCTTGTTTTACTGAAATAATCTACAGAATATGAAAAGACTGCAGTGAGCAATATCGCATTGTATATCAAGGCAAACACTTTAAATTTTCAAGAGTTACTAGCTTAAATAATTTCTCATAGAGGGATTTTTTCTCTGTGACTGAATGTGCTGTGTCTCAATTTGGTATTTTATTGCTATGATCCCAAGTTGTTTTCCAGATGTAGCCTGTTAGGATGTCAGTTTTTCCAAACATGCAGTGCTTTCCCTATGAAGAGACATTTGACCATTCCAAAACATGACATACAAGGCTAACACTGTAATGAGATGTGTCTTTCTGTGCGTCCTCCTCAATCTCTCATAATCAACTTGGCACATGCTACTTCTGACACAATTCCAATTTGTTCATGTCAGCAAGTGGCATGATCAAGGGCAGATCTCCAGTCCTATATCTTCTAGAATTCTCATGCTAGGATTTGAATCTATGCATCTGATCCTAACCTTTTTGCTCCATGATGGTAGTTTGTTCCTAAAAGAGATTTTTATTTATCTCCTCAGTCACATTTTTGCCACCTTAGATATCGTCATTTATCTTGGATGTAATAAAAATTCAGAAGCCACAAGAGAAGATTATATTCATGTTGTCACCTATGTTGATACTGGTAAACCTCAGTCTCACAGTGTTTCATGTTAAAATGTCCAATGTAACCCTGTATGACTTTTCAGTCTTGGCACAGATTCTGTGATATATCTGAATTGCAAACATTAACCATAAGCAGAAACTTGTTACCTGTGATTGACAGCTACATGGATTAAGTGAGAACAAAAAGGTATCAGTGGTGCTATGTTTGTCTTAAAAGAGATGCATTGCACCTAACAGTTGTATTTTTCTTAAACTGAGCTGCCAAAAGTGTTTATAGACCTAAAATAGGTCTCAGATAGGTAGGATTCGTCTCCTCTAACTTCAATGTATGATTTTTTCTGCATTAAAATCTAGATCTCTAGGTTAATAATCTAGATACTATTTACAGTCAATGGAGAAAAATCGGCATCTCTAGAATATAATTTATTTCATCTTAAAACAGATGACTGAAATAGATACATAAATCATGCTTTAGAAAGCTTTATTCCTTTCCATTTCCTTTAGGGGAATCTAAACAAATAGTTCAAATGTGGATGTCTAGAGTGAAGGGAGATGATTCCATCCATATGGGATCTCATTAAAAGATTCTTAAAACTTTTATTTCCTTACATTTCTAGATAACACAATTGTTTAATGTTAGAAAGAAAAATTGCTTAGGGGAAAACACATAGGGGAAAAAAGACCCCTTCCTTTCAACTTCTACTTTATAGTTCAAAGTGCTAAGACCAGGGATTTGTATAACTGATACCTTTCCTTCTCACTTGCAGTTTGCTATTGCAAACATTCTTTTGCAGCATCCATAGTATTCGTCAATTAGAGAAGAAATCCTGAGGTAAAAGCCCAAGGCACAGTTGGTATTGTCATGGCTATCATACTATCATAGAATGTTTTAGGTTGGAAGGAATCCTATAGATCATCTAGTTCCAACCCTGCTGCTGTGAACAAGGACATCTCGCACTAGACCAGGTTATTCAAAATCCCGTACAACCTGGCTAGAACACGTCCAGGGATGGTGCACCCAACACTTCTCTGGGCAGAGCCCGTACCAGTGCTTCAAAACCAGTGCTTCACCACCCTCACATAAAAAATTTGCTCCTATACAATCTAAACCTACTTTCTTTCAGCTTAAAAACATTTTCCCCATGTTCTGTAACGATACAATCTTACACAAAAATCCCTCTCTGGCTTTCCTGTAGACTCCCTTCAGATACTGGAAGTCTGCTATAAGGTCACCCTGGAGCCTTGTCTTCCCCAGCCTGAACAATCCTAATATTGTCAGTCTTTCCTCATAGGAAAGGAGTCCATAGCTCCTTTCCTTATCCATAGCTCTGATAATTTTTTTTCCTTCCTCTGGACAATGGGTCAATATCCTGCCAGCATTGGGACCCCAGAGCTGGATGCAGTGTTCCAGGTGGGGTCTCACCAGGGCAGAGCAGAGGGGCAGAATCCCCTCCCTCCCCTGCTGCCCACGCTGCTTTGGATGCAGCCCAGGACACGTTTGGCTTTCTGGGCTGTGTGTGCACAGTGCTGGGTCATGTCTGGCCTTGCACCCACCAGCACCCCCAAGTCCTTCCAGCAGGTCTGCTCTTGATCTGTTCATCCCCCAGCCTGGACTGATACTGGGGATTGCCCTGACCCGGGTACAGCACATTGCACTTGGCCTTGTGACGTGCCCATGGGCTCATCCTTGAGCTTGTCCAGGTCCCTCTGGATGGCATCCTGTCCTTCACGAGTGTCAACTGCACCACTCAGCTTGGTGGCATCTGCAAATTTGCTGCGGGTGCACTTGATGCTACTTTGTATGTCACTGATGGTCCCAATATGGACCCCTGGTGACACCACTTCTCACTGACATCCATCATGACTCTGAGCCATTGACCACCACCCTCTGGATGTGACCATCCAATAAATTTCTTATCCACCTAACAGTTCACCCATCAAATCCATCTCTGTCCAATTTGAAGAGAAGGACGTTGTGGGGGACTGTGTCAAAGTCTTCACAGAAGTCCGGATGAATGACAGCTGTAGCCCTTCCCTTACCCACTTATGGAATCATTCCATCTTAGAAAGCCACTAGGCTGATCAGGCAGAACCTGCCCTTGGTGTAGCCACAAATTTGTTTTAACAGACAAGCTGAGAAATAAACGTAATAGTAAGTCCATATGGAAGAATTGCTACTTTACAAAAAAACTGAGAACCCTTTAAAAAAAAAAAGTAGATAAATACAGTTAGGTCAATAGAGAAGAGACAGAAGAGATGTATTTTTATCCCATTGTTCAAATTACTATTCAAAGAAGTAGCTGTATTTATGATAACTTGTTTTGATATGTTAAGAAATGCTAACTTTCTGCCACTGTCTGCTCCATGAAAGTTACTGAGGAAATTTTTGATCTGTTTTCCAAGAAAATACTGATGGACTGCAAAATATCAAAGCCATTATTCTTCTCTTTTGTTTGGCTGATGGGTTTTGCTTGTTTTTTGTTCTTCCTCCCCACTCCCCACCCTCCCATCTGCCCCAGTCTGGTCCAACAATATCACACTAACTTTGTGAACTGAAATGGAATTCTGTTTTCCTCAGAGGAGCTGTTGAAAAGTGCTGTTTTGACAAATATTGTAGGAATAGGACCCAAAGGAATTCTACTAAAGAAAAATACATGATGGTATTTCATTTCTCATCTTTAGCAGAGCTTTGATATGACTGGACTCATTAGGAAGAGAAACCCTGGTGGTATTGCTACTGATAATGTTTTTAGATGTAGGTCTTATTATGGTTTCTGCAGTACTTAGTTCATGTAAACAAAATTTGCACATCAAAATCACCTTGCATGGTGGGCTTTTGTTTTTGCTACCTTTGAGTCTGTAACCTTTCAAGAATTCAAGGAACATATGCAGGTGCCTCTTTGTCAGCTGTTATTAGATACCAGGATAAAAGATGTCAGTAAGAATCATGACCATCACTCTCATATTTTCTTATTGCTGCCACAGATGGCAAAGTAACTGCACCAACCAGCTTTTTTTCAAAGTGTAACCAGTGCCTGAAAAGACGGGTCAATAAATTCTGTTGTCCAAACAATATAACTCACTGAAATTGTTTTTGCAGCTTAACAGAGCACTCGTCAGCAGGGTACTGAACACAGCGTAGTGCTGTGTATGAAATACATATGTATGTGAAATACAGGTTGTATCTGAAATAACAGGGTTTACTCCATTTGCATAGTGTTGCCATTATTGCAAACAAGCACTAATCCCACACCAAGGCACTAACTGTGTATTTCTAACTATGACACACTAAGCTTGGCTTGTGTGATAAGCATTTCATGGGCAGAGGTTCTCCTTTCCTGTTAGGACTGATGGTTTTTCTGTACTGGTGATATGTGTGAGTTGCACTTCATTTAATGAATGAAGGGTAAATTACAGTGTATTCATGGGACCAATGAAATGGACTGTGGTTGTGCTAGAAGCATGTGTAATTATTGAAAAGAGAAGGCAGGAAGGTTAGGACAAGCAGATAAAATACAGTGTCATAATGCTGTCAGACAGAAATGAGAAAAATCCTCCCAAAACAAAAAACCAGAATATTTTACCAGTGGATATCTCTGGAATAGGAGCACAGTGTGGTATACTATGTACGTGAGTTTGCAGGCACACAGGTGCAATACAGAACACAGTACAGTGTTAAAATCTTATCCTTGACAAGTTGAGAGCCCATAAAGGATTGCTCATCAATCACATAAGTGATTGTTTTAAGTGCCACTGAGTCAAGAACAAGCCCTTATCACTGCACAGTCAGAGAAATAAAATTTGGTACTAAAGTCAGACTATTTAGTTTACAATTAATGGACTTCTCTTTCAGATTATTATTGTAAAAAATAAGAAAACAGATACATGCCCAAGTTTGTGATACTGTAGGCTTTGTCTTTAAAGCAGAAATCGCCACTGGCTAGAAAGGACATTCCCAAATAATTTAAATCCTTTATCTCAATAGTAATAATTAGCTATTTTTACATTAGGTATTATACTAGTCATCGCTTTAGGATCCTGGATTTTTCCTTTATTCCAGAAGAAAGGGTAACAATCTGAAGTGTCAAAAAGAGTGACAACACAGATGATTACCGGTGATAGATTTCTTAGCTCAACATTAATACAAGACCAAGAGTGCAGATGTGCCTTAAAGATGTCCTCTCACATGCACCTCTTACAGAAACACCAATGCAAACCATCTGAACTCTGCTTATTTATCACCTTTGCTAGTCACACAGACTTTTCTTTCTGGCTTAACCTCAGTAACCATACTTCTACTTCACTGCAGAAGGAAAACTGGAGTCGGTATATAAATAATTGGGCACTATCTTCATAATTTATTACTCAACAGCTGCTACAAGGCCTGTAGAAATTCCATTGAGTGTCAAAGCTTTTGAATGACACATCATTAGAAGATTCCCCTCTGAATGAAAAAAAAGATTGAATGTTGAATGTTGAAATTTAGACACTTCAAGGCCACTCTAAAAAATGTACATATATTCAGTTTTGGGCTTATTTGGTTGGTTGGTTGGTTGGTTGATTTTAGTTTTGTGCTTTTTATTTTTCACAAAATCCATTCTCCGTTGAAATATAATCTCTCCTCAAAAATATTAAAAAACCAGGATATTTGATGTTTTAGAATCCCCCTGTGCTGCTGCTCTGTCAATCCTTTGTGCATGTGGCATGATAGGAATGAGGAAGATTATTTATATTCTATGAGGAAACTCCAAATAAGAATCAGACCCTTGCTGAATGCTACAAACTTTTTACACATCCGCTTATTGAGTATTTTGCTCTAGTCTTTGTAATAACCTTCATAATGGATTTAAAGTCCTTAAAAAAAAAGCAACTAGTCTGAATTACAAGCAGATGATTTTTGAAGATTATGAGCATTTGGTTGAAGTAGGAAACATATCTTTAGCCTTTAGGACATCTACACAAAATGAGCATAAGGACAAGTTCTTGTGCTTATGAGTTAAAAAACATGGTTTCTGTTCCAGGAAAAGTGTTTTCAGCATTATAGATGAAGTTGTACTAAAGTAAAATCATAAAGCATATTATGTATACATTCCATGTAATATAACCAGGCCTTCTAGCATGTAGCAGCACATATGCTATCCCATTACAGTGTCAATACAGACTTTAATTTTGATGAATTGTGGTTTCCAATCACAAAATATATACATAACAATGCATCATATGCACAATTTCTTCAAAATTCCAGTCCAGATATACTGAAAGTCTCATACTTCTGGGAAGCAAGGTGCTGTAGAAGGGGTAGTTGCTGTTATTAACACATGGATGGAAGAGGTTGGTTGCCCTAAAATGCAGCCTATAGCTGTAATACTTTGCTTGAGGCATAATATTAACTGCTCTGTAACTTACTCCAAGATCACATTTAAGTGGTCAGAGGATAAATTAATGCTTTTATGCACACTGGTAATTTGACATCCTTCATTACTAAGAGATCATAAACATAACACTATAGTTTCTGTATCTCCTACTTACTGAAAACAATGATAGGAAATAACGTACAAACATTTTCTGTTCAGTGTTCTGGAAATCTTATCGCTGCTGGTGGTTCTTCATGGAGAGAAAAAGCTCTGTGCTGTTTTTACCCGAGGGCATTTGCCATCCACTTTTAAATTGTGATCTTCAGGGCCAGTTATTCTGGTTTGATACACTTCTTATCACTCAGTTTGCTTTCGCGTTTGAAGTGCCTTTTTGATGTATTGTTTGGGGTAAAAGCGTGTGTACAGTACCCTCTGGAACTCTTGAACTGTTTCTGAATATAGTAAAATAGTTTCATTTTTCTGACTGTAATAAAACAATGCTAAAAAGACCAAGCAGGTATGCCGTATAAAAACACTAGACAGGGGTGTTTTCCAGGAACAAGTTGTTGCTCCAAACTGCAACACACGGAGCTCCTTATGTTTCATTTACAGTCTATACTCACAGATTTGGTCTCTGCTCTGGTTCTTTCTCTGCTCCTATGCAGTTGTCCAAACCATTTGCTTCTTTAAACGCCTAGTAAGTATCCTGAATACCTGTTGCTTATTAAAATACTCTGTGCCTGAGATCTCTGCTTGTAAGCATATGAGAAATATTTTTTCACTCATTTTATTAGCTGTGTACATTCTGGCTGGCAATCATAGAGATCCTAAAAAGGAGGAATCAACATTTCATGCTGTGGCCCCATTCATTAAGAAAGGGTTTATCCTTCACCACGTGTGAGATGTTATTGTCTTGTAGGAAGGGACATGCTGTTCCTTTCCCTGTATAAGACATTCTGCATGCTGGCTTCTCTTAAGACAGAGCAAGTTCTGGTTGGACTTTTAATACAAGAAGAGTGTAAATATGCTTAATAAGTTAATGTGCCTTTCAAACCTCACTAATCTGTTCAAACTTCCCACAGTGAAAATTCAGTTTTGGCATCACTGGAAGAATTTGAGGTTGAAATTAGAATAAATTGACTGTTTGGAAGTGCCAAAATGATGGAAGATTCTTGCATTGGTATTTTCTGTATTTTCTGATTTTTATAGAGCACAAAAAGAGGTATTATTAAATAGTCAGCAGAACAATTCAGTGTTGAAAAATAATAATTACTTATCCAAATCATATGAACTAATGAAAATTTTGAAAATAATAATTTTGTCTTAGACAAACTTAGCTTTTCTTTTCTCTTATAAAAGCAACAAATAAAACCAGACAACTTTTTCTATAGTTTCTCCCATAAGTCTGTGATCATATTTCACCTTCTTAATTCAGAAAAAAAAAAGAAAATAAAAGTACTCTCCAGCAGTATTCGACAGCTATCCCTATTTCTTCCAAGATTTTTCTATGTAAACTTTCTGCCAAAATGAAAAGATGATATAATGTAGTTGGCATCTCAGTTCTTTGTCTCAGGTCCTGTTCCCACTCTGTCCAAATATTCTTTTCTTCTTACCCCTCTCCTCTGTTCTCAAACAGAATTCTTTCTGCCTTATCCTGAAGGTCACCTAGGAGGGAAATAAAACCTTGCTTAATTGGTCTGGGTTTTTTTCACTTTGATAACAAAAATAATATTTATAAGAGATTTCGTAAAAATCACTGAATGAAGCCATAGTCTTACCAGGGTTTTCTAAGAACAAAAATCCAGACACCCTCATGTTTTGGAAAAAGTTGGAAAAAATGAAACAATGGTTTTACAAAGAAATAATGAAGATAAACTCTTAAAAAAGGGAAACATGTTCTTTTCAAATGGACTTTTAGAAGCTACTTTTGATGTGTAAAATTCAACCTCTAATGTCAGTCTTTGAGAATGAGAGCTCAAGATTCTGTATTCCACAGGCCAGTTAAGAAATAGTACCCTAAAAATCTTACCCATATACCTTTCTGCAGACCTGCAGTGACTTTGACATATCTTTCTTGATACAAGACAAAGACTGTTCAGAAAGAAAATACATTTTTAAGGTGCAAAGATTAAAAGAGCTTTTTAAACCTCAATGAAAATTATTTTGCTTAAAATGAAGAGGTCTGGAGCTCTGAACAAAAATATCCTTGTATTTGAAAGATGTGATAATGTGACTACTTGGCTTTATATCTAGTTAACCTGAAATAATGGACTGAACTTGATGGATTCAGGCCACAATTCAAAATGTCATACGTGGGAAGCATGAGAAAAACTTTGCTAAACATAAGTCAGACCACTGATTAATGGAGTTTGGCCATAGCACTGTTTCACAAGACCTGAGAAATAAGATAACAACTGATACCAGAAGATACTTAAGAAGTTATATATCACCTCCTCTAAGATGTGTGCTATTTATTTCTATTTTCTAGCTTAGGGTTAACCCACCAGATAGTCCAAGTCATAGTTAATGATCACCCTGCCAGTCTGTAAGACTGGAGAATGCATCTTTCCCCACCAATTTTTTCTCTATAGCTTTCAGATTCACAAAAGCAGTAGCTTTAGGGAAAGAGGAAAAACAGATTGCTGAACTGTGCAACTCCTGCAGTGTCTACACACCCAAAACAAAGATAATAGGCTCAAGTGCAGGGAATAAGAATTCGGTTTAGAGGAAATCTCTATCCTTGCTAATGTCCCCATAGATAAAAAACTCCAATATCTGCATCCAAGAACACAGTTCCTGGTGTTAACTGACTGTTAACCTAGTGGGTGAAGCCCCTTATTGACGCTGGCACAGAGACAGCTTCATTCCTTGCAATTAGGCCTAAGAACTTGACAGTTGCTGAATATTGGAATTCAACAAGGAGTTTTCAGCAGTTTTGCGTGCTGTGTGCTACAGAACATTTGGGGGGGCTTTTGTTAATCTCCCTTGCACTACTGCAGTGAAGTTCTGTGGGATTTTGACACCCCCATTTGATTTTTCCTCATTTCAAAGAAAAGGGAAAATTGTGGCTGACTGTTCATTTGAATAAACAGATATTGAGATTCAAATAAGTATTCCTAGGGTAATCCTTTGAAAGTTCTCACAAGAACATGACAGCAGCTGCTTCCGAGCATGCAGAGAGTCGTGCTTGTATCTGGAGCTCTAAATCTCTGCATATTGTTAAAAATTAGTGGAAAATTACATAGTGTACGTTTGCATATGTTATTTCAATAGCTTTATTATTTGGCATCCGAATGTCATCAAACACCCAAGGCATTTTCACTCATCAAGGATAAAATCCTTGGCAAGTGTGAAGACTTTCAAATGAGTTGAACTAAAATGATTGTCTGTTCTAAAGGTTATGATAAAGTTTTCCTTCATGCTTAGATAACTTAGTGTTATACCAAAAATATTTTGCTAAATTGCAGAAGAAAAGTCCTGAAATGTCATTAAAAACATATCTTTCCACAAAGTTTAAGGTTTTAAGGCACTTTTGAAAAGTTCCTTCTTGTTTTTGAAGTAACACATAGTACCTAGTGTAAGTGCAGACATAGTGAGCCTCTTTGAGATTCTTGCACGATTGCTCATTAGGTGGAGACATAAAACAAAACTATATTTGACAGAAGTTCCTGGAAGCTGAAGAGAATACAAGTTACTCAGGTTTAGTGCATCCATTCTAGCAATCCTCTGATTATTCATTCATTCACTTACTCTTTCATTCATTCCTGCTAAATCAATGGGAGAACTTATTCATATGGTACAACTGCTACACTGACAGATCAGCTAGGAGGGAGTTTACATCTTACGGAGACGAATACCTATGAGCAAGTGACATAGTGCAATTAAGACAACAAATTCCGAGCAAATAAGTTACTTCAGAAAATTCAAAAGACTAATCATTATGATTATTTTTTAATAGCAATGTGAAGTTCTGCATTTATCGCCTGATGGAACGCCTGAAATGCATTGTGAGCATTCAAAAGCAGCCTAGGCTTCTGAATAGGACACTATAAACCTGATTTGAACAGATTGAAAACAAGATGTGACAAGCAGTTTGACACTGGCCCTCAACTAATTTCCGCTATTTGTAAAGAGGCACGTCTGAATGGAAATAGCTCAGCAGAATGGGTCAGTATGGTTGAGGCCATGTCAGTCCACACATAAAAAACACAGTACTGGGGAAAATAAGCAGCCATTGATTTCTGGTGAAAGCCCCCAGCGTCTGGGGAAAGCAGCCAAAACGAGGCACCAGCTGCTCTCTGCTGGAAATCTTTTGTGGAAGAGTGAGGGAAGAGAGAGAAAGCTGGTGGGTATAAAGGGGAAACAAGGCAGAAATCAGGAAAGAAGAGGTGCTGCTGACTGCCTTAGCAATGCTTCATACCCCACACTTAGCATTCTCTGAAAAATAGAGGAGGGGAAGCACACCCCAAAACTTCTCTTTTATTTATGCAATGTAATGGGAATGGTTCCAATGGGAATTTCTCATGCTCTTTCACATTCCCTGAATTCATCTGTATGGCTTTGTGTGTGTGTGTGAGTTATTTTTTTAAATACTGCTCCAATCCAGTAAATGTATGCACCAAAAATGGGACAAATACTCAGTGGGATTGCAGCTCCTCATTTGCATTTTTGCATTTTGACAAAAAATTTAAGGCGATAATAAATGCAGGATATTTTGTTCAAAGTTCTTTGCCTCTTTAACAAAGATCTTTGCTATCTGCTTTTAGGCACCTCCATAATGATTTCATGCTACAAATCATAGTGAAACTTTTTAGCAATGAGTAATGACTCTCACTTCTCTTCCAGACACTGCAGGCAGCACATTCTGCAATGGAATACAATAATCGTGAAGTTAGCAGTTTCAGACAGTCTGAAGGTCTGAAATGGTTCCTACCCTTAATTCTCTTCCCGGGCCAGCATGCAGAAGAAGGGAGACGGGGAAACAGTTCCAGGCCAACACTCTGACTTAATACTGTGACCAGAATCTGAACCTTGCAAATCTGTGTGAGCCTTTTCCAAAAAGGAGCTCTTTTGAGAAAAAGCAATTACTTAAGGACAATTATTAACACCATTGGCCAAAGCTAAGCAATATCCAATCTGCAAATGGTCTTTGATGTCTGTACAGAACTTTAAGTAAGAAACTTCACATGCCTTTGCAAACAGCTTTGGAGACATCAATGATGATGATATGAAAAATGCAACAACTTCTCAGTTATGGAAAATCCTTATAGCAGTTAGAGATGCTTCTTTCCGATGTGGTTTCACAACTCTGCTTTTAACCAATGGTGGAATTTACAGGAATATCAGTGTTAAACTGTTGGCCAGGTATTGTTTTCATTGTATTGACATCAGGTTTATAGGACCCTGCTACTGAGAAAGTTAGGCTGCTTCTGAAAAAATGCATGTGTGTAATTGGGTATTGAGTTACACCTCAGAGCGAGAAGCTTCAGGAGGGCTCATCTAATAGTGCTTCCAGTGGGGTGACAAGGTAAACAGGTCCTGTCTCTTATCAATTCTGTAACTGCAAGTTACAGTGTCTTGAATCTTGGCCAATATTATTTGCTACACTTTTTTTCAGATCATTTGGTGTACTTCTAGAAGACAAACTCCTTCTTCTGTTTGAATGGGCTCTCCACCAGCTTTTTCTTAGATAGCTACTGCTCTCTAACCCCCAGCTCTAGTATTGATTTCTAATATTTGGTTCTACAGAATCCATGTTTATTTGCTTCAAAACTTGCAAAAAACCAGGATACCAATAAATTCCATATTGTCTTCTGTTTCACTGAGATTACATAAAAAAATGAATAAGTAAGAAAACATATATAAAACTTTCAACATATAAACTACGATTTGTGTTTTGTATTGCCACTTGTACCTTCATACTGTAATATTCTTCCACTTTCCTTGGTTTCACACCATATACTCTCTTCATTTCAGATATGCACACTGTGTCCTGTGTTATCTCTTTCACTTTCACAGAAATTCTTAACTTTAGAGAAGAAATTACTGGAAGAAAAGCTAGGAGAAAAGATCTGCAGTTATTTACTGGAAGCTGGACTGCCGCAGGCAGGGAATATGTATGCATACATTTGTGATTGCAAAACTGGGACCCAGTTTATTTTTGGGTTCCTATCACTCCAGTATTTTTGGCCCTAATCTTCACATCTAGGGTTGTGAACCTTCCAAAGCATTACATATTTGCAAAGAGAAGTCTGGTTATGTCACGGTTGTAGGCAGTGCTCCAGTTTTGTCACTGGAACACATGGAAAACTAAATACAATGGAATCTGAAGTAATTCAATAGTCTTGAAGAGCATCAAATCATCTTCCTTCAAGCAACAAAATATTTTGACCAAATGCCCTGATTTGCACACTCCCTTCATTTTCATTCATGTCTCAGGAACATGGACTATTCTACTAGAAAATTTTAAAAAAGCCTGTGTGAACATGAGGCTTTAAAAATCCCCAGACACATATACCTGAAAGAAATTACATTCTTTCACAGTGCTTTGTTTGCTGTATCATTGTGTTACAGGTGGACAGGCACAAAATCAAGCTGAAAAAATTTTGTTTAAATGAACTGAAGCAGAAGAGAAAAACCAGAATATAACAAGAAAAGGTGCTCTGGGAGTACTGTGTACGCTTATTAGATGCTACTGAGCTAAATAACAGAACAACAGTAAAAGCATATTATTTTAATTGAAAAAATAAGACATTCCCTCTTGCACCATCTTCAGACAGCCTGGGATATCTTTGTATTACAGCATGTCTGAATACATGCATTTGTGAAATTCATTAAATTCATCCAGAAAAATCTATTTCCCTACTGCACTGTTATGCAGATTTATTGGAAGATACATTACAAAAGTTTGCAGTTGTTTAGCAATTGTCATCCACTTCATAAATTTTCCCTGTTTCAAAACCTTGAAGTACAATTTGTAATATGCCCTAGTAGTGCCCTGGATACAATTCATCACACTAATTTCTTAATTTCCAGCAAGCACACATTTTATCTATGTTATTTCCCCAATCAATTTTTTTTAAAAATCCAATGACTGGTTTAATGCACGTGGCACAATTAGATCTCCAGCATGGCTTCATACATTGTACCTATGCATGTGATACCCAGCTAACTGCAATGGTTTACATTCTCAGCTTGTATAGATAGATAAGGCAATTTACTGTGGCCATTAGAGTTTACATCTGCTAAATATACAGTCCTGTACCAGTATGATACATTATTATGTATTAGAAAGCATAATTTAATTGGAGGAGGTCAAATTCAGGTCACCTTAAGCAGAGAGGAAGCACAAGTCTTTCCCTATCAGTGCATATGTACATAAATAGTCAGATATTTATATAGAGAGAAGTACATATTTAGAGGGAAATGGAAATACTGGGAAGTCTTCACTCAGATGGTTTTGGAAAGCAGTTAGAAATTATGTCACTCAGAACGATTATAGTGTAGAGGTCTATACCTCTGTTATTAAAATGTTTATTATCCCAATCATTTTTCTAAAAATAAAATATCTAATCTGGTTCAATTGGCCTTACTTTGAGAGCTTTTCCTGTCGAGAATTCCTAAAGGCAAAATCAAGAACCATAAAGATTTGGTCAGACTAGTTATAACATGATCAGTTATATCTAATGGGAAACATTTACCTAAAAATCTTCATATGATATTCAGAAGTATTGCTTTTTCAAAGAAATTGAATAAAAAGCTGAACGTATATCAATATGGAAAAATTCCACACCATGCTCCATAGTCATTCACCAGCACAGAAAAACATTTGATATTTCAATATTGCTTTAGAGTTCCATAAGGAATTCAGTAGAAAGGATCATCTTAAATAGCAGCCAGGAGTTGAATGAGAAGAACAGATCTAGGGTGAGGGCTATTTCACTGGCTGATCATCTTACAACTACTCTTGGCACCAGCTTCAGACTACTGAGTGGCACAGTCACTTTGCTTCTTTAAAAAGCATCTGGCACACAGTGATTTTAGGAGAATCAAAAGCTGCAGAGGTCTGCAGGGCCCACTGTGTCACAGCTACCAACACTGAACTCTGTGTATCTGCTCCTCTAAGATAAAGTCTGTTTTGAAAGAAAACAAACTTTATTGACATTTTTGTTAGAACTGAGAGCAGTTCTTGAAAGGCAAAATTACACCATGTAATTATCTTGGCCTCCATCCTAAATGTCTTTCTGCTGTACGTGGTTCCACTCAACCGAGAGTAGACACTACGGTTACATTTTTGTCCTGTCTTTCCAGGAAGTGCATTACAAAAGGTTCTATCCAAAAAGCAGAGCAGATTTTACTATTCACTGAGATTGCCACATAGTCTAGTATTTTCAAGTAGACTGAAGCAGAACTAATGCCAGGAGGTTTCTTAGAGTATTTAATGAGTATTTCCAAAACTCAGAACCCTCATCATGCTCTGTCCCCATAACCCTCCACCACACTTAGATTTCAAAAACAATAGCACTTGACCACTATATGAACTATAAGTTCATATGAAAGGAACACTTCCCTGAAAAAAAAGGTCTAACCATTCACTAGTGCTGCAATAATATATAAGGACTGAGGTGAAAACCTGTTTCTATGGTCAACAACAAGTTCAATGTTGGTAGTGTCAATGAAACAAACCTCTGGTGAGCTCTGCTTGTAACACTTCAGAGAAATTATTCTGACAGGCAAAAACAAGTGTTTGAAAAGATAGCATCCTTCTCTTTACAAGGAACGTGATTATTATCCAGCTGTCATCACTGTAGACTCAATTTGCTGCTGGCATATTATTCTCTTTGGGTAGACCCTCAGTCCCTCAATTCGTCTCTTATACACAGGGAAAATCAGTTGTCACCAAAAGTAGTATGTCAGCCTGAAATTCTGAAGTGCCTTTTCTAATGCATTGAACATTCTCAAGCTGTAGGCACTCTCCTAAGTAATGGCTGATGAGAACTCCAAATCAGAGCTCACAGGAACAAGCCTACCCTGCAATAATAAGATAATGATCTAATATTAAAAAAAAGTAGCACTTTTAAAAGAAAGGCAAAAGTATTGGTGTCTATTGTGCAGGCTGTTCACAGATGCCTGAAAGAATTTTGAGAAAAGTGTTCCCATAAAAATGTTACATTTAAAACAAAGCTTCGATCTCTCAACAATTAATATCTCTGGGTCAACTCAAGTGAAAACAAAAGCTGAAACTGTTGAGGCACTTCTGCACTTTCTGCCCTATTAGGTGCCCAATAATAGGAGTTTGGTAGAATTCATGTAGGCGAAGAATGGGAGATCCAAGTATTTTCCAGTTTCTTTCTACAAAGCAATTGTCATAGTAAATCATCAAGGACATAGAAGAAAAATGAAGTCAAATACACCTCTGGGTACAACTGATGAGCTTTTGCTACCTTTAGTTACCAGCACAGTTTCCCATCTCTATGTATTTTCTCCCCTGCTTTTGTTTCTTTTTTATCCTGATCATCCCTTTGCAATCCTGTTCCATTTCACAGTATCATGGAAACATAGAGTGGTTTGAGTGGGAAAGAACTCTAAAGATCTAGTTCCAATTTCCCTGCCAATGACAGGTAAGGTTAAAGGAGGTGAAAACTTTAAACGACCGTTAAAGGTCGTGAAAACTTCCAGGGATGGGGCATCCAAACTTCTCTGGGCAACTTGTTTCAGTGCTTCAACAGTCTCACTGTAGTTTTTTCAATATTTTCAATAGATATCAAATCTAACCCTGCCACCTTTCAGTTTGAATTCATTGTCCTGTCACTGCATGGTCTTGCCAAAAGTCTTTCTCCATCTTTTTTATAGCTCCTTTTAGTTACTAGAAGGCTGCAATTGGATCACCCCAAAACCTTCTCTTCTCCAGAATGAACACTCCCAGTTCTCTCCGCCTTTCCTCGTAGGAGAGGTGCTCCATCCCTCTGATTATCTTGACAGCCTCCTCTGCCTTTCAGCTAAGTGTCATATTTCTCCCAGCTTTTCGTTTACTTCCCAGATTAATTTCTTTTTCCTGTTATTCTCTCTTACTCCCCCCCCACCCGAAAGTCACATCTCCTACAACCAAATGCTGCCCTTCAGCACTCCAAGTGAGGTTGAAATTGTTGTGCAGTTCAGCATTTGTGACAAAGATCATAAAGTGAAGTCTTTATTTATTTATAATAATAATATATATTAAATCATCAAGAAAAGACTAAAAATTAAAACACATTTTAACATTGCATGAAGTCTTGGTAGTCTTTCTTCATTAACATTGTGTATCATCAAGGTGGTTAATAAATGTAGAGGAGACTGAACTCAACTCTGCTGAATTTAATGCTTCTGGAACAGACCCAAAGACAGCTGTGATAAGAAAGCCAGAATGGGCAGTAGTGCAAGGAGTCAGCAGCACCATGTGGCATGAAAGCAAGGATCTGGCAAGAAATCAGGCTTCAGCAGTTTTCCGAATCATGGTTTGACACAAAATAACTAACAAAAGCAGCTTAGAGAAATGGTCTCCCAAATAAAATTTCCTTCTTTGCGGGTACTGTACCTGTCATTTTCTAGGATGTGGTGAATTTCTGTCAAATGCTTGTAAGCTGTTAATCACTGACACCACACAGGAATATGAAAGACTGTTCATCAATGGCACCCTTAATAAAACCTTGGTGTGTGCTGTATAGAGTGCTGTTTCTGTAAATTTACACAGCAGTACTAACAGAGCACAGCAAAATTATATGAAGTCCAAATGCAGTTACATACCACCCATTTAAGTCTGATATTTCCGGAGAAACTCTTGGGAGAAAAACCTCTTTTTTTTTGTAGTAGGTTTTCAAGCTCTTGAACACAAGCATATCACTTTAAAATTTAAATCCCCTTTCTTTAAAATTTAAATCCCCTTTCTTTTCTTTTTACCAGAGGTAAAAATGTAGCTGTTGAACCAGTGTAATGTAATTCAGACAAAACATTGTAAGAAGGGCATCAGAATTTTGGTCAAAAGGAAATTTGGGGTCAGGCCCTCCTGAGTTAGAAATTGAGATGAAACAGATTGCAGAGGAAACATAAGTTTCTTATACATATTCTGCTAATATTAAACATCCTGCAAGCATAGTTTGAAATCTGTCTGAAAATCTCCTAAAGCTGCAAACAGAGGTTCCGCTCCTATAATACAAACAGTGCGCCCTCCCTTTCCTTCCCTACCTCCTCTCTTCTCCCTTGTCCTTCCCCTTTCCCCTTCCCCTTTCCCATTTCCCCTTACCCTTCCCTTACAGGATCTGCACATGAGTGATGAGGGACCACAAGACCTTAGGACATGTCCCAAGCAATGGAGGCCATCTGCCTCCTGCACCATGCAGGAGTACCCTCACAAGGATCCCCTGATGAACTGCATCAACTTCCCGCTTTTACCCTGCAATTACCCTTGTTTCAAAGCTTTCTAGGCTTTATGGCAGGTGCAAAGCCTGCAAGTTCTCTGCCAAAACATGTTCATAATAACTTTAAACCCATTAGGTCTCATTCTAGATGCATGAGTTGGCTTAAATATATTTTTATTCACATGTGTCTCTGATGGGGCAACATTCGTATTCTTTTGGTCTATGTTTTACTAGTCTGAAACATACTATACTTGTTTTGTCTGTTTGCAGGACAATCTCCATTCATATCATGTATCCCTACTTGCACACAGAACAGATTTAACTCAACCTTCCACTCTACTGAATTTTGTAAAGTGCTTTACAAACTGCTTCTAGTATCAGAAAAAAAGTCACTTTTCACTTTTTTTAAAATGTCATCTCATTGGTGATACATATTTATTACCACTGTATGCACTTCTTTAGATGTGGAATTATGGAATTATTCTTTATCCTTTTCCAAAACATAAGAGGCAACAAGTTGATTTTGATTTTGAGAAAAAGAGCTTCATGGACTGTCCTGCCAGGTCAGGGAATAAGCATACTGGAGCTTTCAAAGTCTTGGGAAAATGAAAGGAAATTAATATATTTGTAACAAGTCACTGAAATACCAATGTAATAGCTTGAACTATATTTCTAGGGAATGTTCAAGGGGAAAAAATAAAAATGTCACCATAACTTAACAACTAACTTCCATAAAAATGTTGCTAGTGATACCAATTAAGAAGTTCATAAAAATTTAGCAGAAAAATGAGAGATAGAGAGGTCATCTCTTTTACTCAACAAAGTCCTGTATTAATCAGCTTCAGAAGACATTATGAATTTTCTGAATGCTGACAAAAGAAATAAAAAAGAAACCAACATGCACTCCCTGAAAACTAATTCACAGTAAAAAGTCAAAATATTGTCTTTAAATGGGGATTTCTGGGAATGTGCTTCAGTACCGTTGCACGGATCCAGGGTATTTTAAGAGACTTTTACCTTTAACTGGGAAGATAAGCACCAAATTAACCTATAAAGCACTTCAGAATCTAGACTAAGGGTTTGTGGCTTGTGTGAGATTGCTAAAAATACACCTCTTTTATGGCAAAGTATCAATGCTTTTCTTCATATTTCCTGTCTGCTCTGGAAAGAATGAGTCAGAGTGAAAGGTAATGATTCTCACAACTTTCATACAAAAAAACCCCAAAAACAAACAAACCAAAAAAACCTCAACTACTATTCTCTGAAACGAGGTGTCTATTGTTTATTTCTCTCCACAAAATGTACATTCCATTCATCCTCCAGTAATCCAGTGGGAAAACCCCCTACAAAAAAATAACACACTACATTTTTTGAAGTGCATTAAAAAACACTAATGATCACCAGCTGTAATCTCTTGCACATGCTCTACATGTAGTCAAAACATCTATATCTCAAAGCTGAGTAGTGTGAGGTCTGGTGGTTTTTTTTAATTTTTTCCCCCATAAATAGCCTTCACACACAAAAAATTGGTAAAAGTAGTTCAACAACCTAAATAACTGCCTAATTTTTTTTCTTTTAGAAGGAATAAAATTCCTGTTATGGTGAAAGGAAGCTTTGAAAACCAGATTGTAAGTGCCTTCCAGCTTTGGGTGTGAAAACAAGCAAAACAGCATAACAGCAGAAAAAAGCAAAATAAAGTTCATTTTCCCACCCAGCTATGTAATTCTGTGCAAGCTTAAATTAGAGACATTGTTTATTTTAAGTATACAAATTACCTGAAGATTCTTTCAGTTTTACGGTCTTTCTCAGACTAGTTTTCAGTCAAAACAAAATAGCACAGTATTTGTATAGGTAATGTTCTCAGGTTTTCCACACCACTGAACTACTTTTTGCTGTTTGAGGTTTTATGCAATATTGTCATAACTATGACTTGGAGGGAGGTAAACATTCTGCCCTTGAAGTGAGCCTGAGATATTTATTTATTGATTGATTTTTAAAATGCACTTACCTAACAAATTCTGAGAGAATGGTTAGACATTAAAATATAAATAGATACTTGCAATCACATGCATCCCTGTATAACTTTGGCAATCACTTGAGTTAGCAGATGAATCTTGCTCCATGCTCTGAAGGTCAGTAAATTCAGACTGTGGTGATAGATGATATAATGCAGGTTCAGATGGATACATGGATGGATGGATTGTGTAGGGCCACAGGCTGTCCTCAAAAAAAGACTTCTTTGTACTTGACAACACAAGTTTCTCCTGGTTGAGGGCTGGTGTTCAGTAGGAATTATCAGTAAGAATTACCAATGGTTTTGACTGAAGGTGGGAAAAATATCAAGTACTGGTCTGTTTTCTGCATCTGCAGAAGCATTCATGAGGATGCTTATATCATAGTCAGTCATAAAAATACATTGGAGGGATACCAGGGCTTTTAAGGATACAGCATTCCTGAAAGATGTTCCATGATGCAGTAGGACTGTGAGCAGAGGTGGAGAAACAAGGGACACTGAGGTATGAAAACATGGATATGACTCACTGCAGCTGAATGAGTGGAAAAAAAAAGTTATTCACCACCTTCCAGGCCTCTCTTAAATGTGGAACATTATTATTTAGAGTTCTGTTTTTAATAGGAAAAATTATCACAGTTCGTACTAACTTGACAACTGATGCAAATCAGAAGTAAGGGCAAGAGTCCAGACCTGATGCATTCTCCATCTGGTTCAATTGAATCTGGCCACTACCTTAAAAGGCTGTCTAAGATTCTGGGAGCTTCAACATTCGTGATTTTTAAAACAGCTGGGTGGGTTAAGATTTGCGAGTAGCCTTTACCTTGAGCTCCATTTGTTTTCATTAGTCTGTATTAGGTGCTCTGCTGCAGATTTACAGATTCTGACGGCTTCCCTCCCATGGTGTGATAAATGAGACTCACAGCTTATAACTTAGCTGTTTAGCCCAGATGGCAGAATATCCACCAAAAAAAAAAAAAAAAAAAAAAAAAAAAGAAGACAGGGAATCAGCAGGTAATGAAAAAGAAAAGAGAGTGGTAAATAAACTGAGTCAAGACATCCCTAAAGTACGATCTCCTTGTCTCATTCAGAATCTGAAGTTGCTTCTGCTTTTTTCTGATGAAGGACGCCTACTAACACGACCTATAGGAAACACAGTCCCATGTGAATATCTCCCTGCATATTCCCTGCAGTTTTTGGAGGTTCAAAATGCATCCTAATGACTACACTGTGCACATAAAATTCATATAACTATTTTTAGAATGTAATTAGGAACATATGCATACTTACAGACAAGAGGCATAAAGTGTATTCATCACAAACTTTGCACAGTAGAAACAAAACTTGGATTGGCAGAGAAAATTTTGTCTATAGGCAAGACAGCACTGACATCCATGGGATTAATAATTCATGTACTTTATCTCATTCAGGGCATTTCAGAAAGTCCATTATACTGTATTTTCTGTATAGTCAGTAAATTTTGTAGCTCTTAAAACCCATGAAATGAAAAATAGGCTTGAAAAGCCATAACACTATCAATACATTAATATTTATGTAGCTCTTTTCATGACAAACATTCCAAAGTGCTCTCCAGTAAAAGAAAATGAAATAAAGCATGAACAGAATGCAGATGACTTTAAGTCAAAAGGTCACTGAAATAGGCAAATCAAATGAATCTGTTTGACCAAGGGACTGACCAAGTTCACCCAGTTAACTCTTGAAAATCCTGTGTTCTTTTCTAAAGCTCTGTCTAGTCAAGTTTTAGGAATATTATGTCAAGAATCAGAAAATAATCAAAACAACCATAGTAAGTAAGGAGGACTTGTTGAGGCCATTTCAGTCTAGATGGAGAAGAAGGTGTTATTCCAAATACATATCGAGCATGCAGCATGCTTCCTTCCCTGGCCAGACATTTATATAACTGATATAGCTAATAAGCTTCTAGTTATTGAAAAATTTAAAAAAATAGAAATTGTAGGAAGTATTTTATTCACCCAGCAGAGTGGCAAAACATTGATATATATTATGCTAATTTCATTACCCTGTTGCAGTCATTCATGAGGGAAAAAATAAATGTAGAGGACAAGTGCTCTGTAATGCATAACTACTGATTTTGTAGCAGTAGTTTGTTTTCAGGTAATTTTCATCCTTCAGTCCTTTAAAAAGGGTTGTGTTCCATTATAAAATATCTTCAGATCTGCTGAATTTTTTCACTGGATGATAAAGCTTATGATTAAAGAGAAGAAACAAATTTGGGGCAACGAGTGAACACAAGAAAATTGAGAGTATTTCATTAGGTTAGAATAGAAGAATGAGCTGGTTTTTCCTAGCTTGGCAATACCACATGACAAAAGGGTTGAGTGTGATGCTGCATCTTCCTATTATATAAATACTTCCAGAGTAGGATCTGGGGGTTCTATGGCTTCTGGAGGGTTGTAGCTGGCTTTTAGGAGCTAGTTGCAACAAAGATAATTAAAAAAGAGGTGCACGTATGAAATTATTTGGTGTGTTATTTTTCCTCATGAGGTCAAAAAGGATGTGTTTTCTAATGGAATTAACAGAGTAGCAGGAAGGAGAAAATTATGTTTATGTTTATGGCTTTATGTGTACATATTTTTGAAAGGGAAAAAAAAAAAGAAAAAGAAAACCCACAGACTCGTCGACTAGTATTCAGCTACTTCCAGGCATGTTTTCTGCTTTTAATTGGAAGAGAAACACTTAATTTTTCTGTAGCTATCTGTTATTCATGTTCAACTCTCTTAGCAATATAACGCAATTTTGTTTGAGCTGTTAGTAGATTTATTCAGCAAGTTCAGAAGATCACACTGAAATTCACAGGGGAAAAAGAGTCATCCACTTTAATTGAGAATATTTTAATAGTTCTTTAGCTACACATGAGCTCACAGTAGTTTTCAAGTCTGAATGTTGTACCAATATTGACTTTATCGCTATCACAAGATAGTCAGAACTAAAACTAAACGTAATTTCTTTTGAACTAATAAAGACATATCTTTGAGACCCATAGTGGTCTTTTTCCTGTCACCCTTTCTATACTGTAGACTTTGTTAAAGTACTCAAAAAGGTACCCAGACTATGCAGTTTTTCTGTGAAGCATTTTAGAAACACTTTGATTTTGGTTAATGTAGTAAGTATTTTCACTCAGTGTTATCAGGATATCTTTTTTTTACAAATATGATCTACAGAAGCTGTGTAACCTAGAGTTACATTTGGTATACTAGAATTTTAATATAGGTCCCAGCAGCACTGTAAAATACATGCTGAATATTTCCTGTGCTAGATACATTGTTTATTGAAGTAACTCTTGCATCGGAGAGGATTGAAGAGACCGAATGCTTTGGTTAATCAAGGTGAGTCAGACAGGAAACAAACAACCTGCTTCTTTAGATGAACACAAAAGGTAATCTCTTTTGGAGATCAGTAAATACAAAAAAAAAAAAAATGGGCTCTACACATGTAACTAAAAAGCCAAGAATTTTTTTCTCAATAAATTTTGAATTCTATGTGATCTTTGGGCGTCAAAGTTCTGTAGGAGGAGTTTTGCTTTATGCTCATAATTAGAAAACACTCTGAAAGCTAGGGATAAGCTGTTAGTAGAAATACTAATGAAAAATAATGTATAATCTCTGATCTGGGTCCTGTGAAACAGTAGTTATTGTGTTATATACTGAGCAATAGCAACTAGATAGGGGAACAGGTATTACCAATAATACAGACTCAGGGGCAAGAGTGGAGCATGGAGAAAAATGAGGAAACTACCTCTTTTTAACACCTCAAAAAGACTTGTGTCCCTATTCGACATTCATGTGTTTTTAGTCTTACGTTATAAAGAAAGATCTGTCTTTATTTTTTTTGGAATGAAAAGTACAAAAATTGCACCAACAATTAGGAGAAAGAGAAAATAAAATGTTAACAGACTCCACTGGCAAAAGACATTTGCCAAACTTTAGCCTCATAAATGCTCCTTCTTGTGTGAAGAGAATTACACACAGTAAAACAGCTGCATCTTTAGCAAAAGATATACTTAGAGGTGTCAATTTCAAAAGTGACAGTTTTTTAAAGGTCAGTTTTTTAATGTAATATGTCTGAAAACAGGAGGAAAGGTGTATGTGGCTTTTGATACTCAGAGTGGACTGAGTCAGTTACCTGACCTCTGTTAACTTCCCCTAGAATCTACAGAATGAGCCAGGAACCTCAGACTTGTTTCCCTGCGTGCTGAAAGGGAATATGCAATTATCGTAGCTAATATGAAAAATTGTAATTCCACCAATTTTCCAAGTTTCAGGTACCTGCCAAGAGGTTGGAAGTAACTCCTCTATCTGTTGAGGATCCAGAACTTCCATGATTTTTCAACTGTAAAGGAGAATTTATTTCTTTAGAATAATGATTGTTAGAGGAGATATGGATCTCATCTTTCTGGTAGTAACCTTGGGCCAGAGCATGGATCCAGGCAGTACTTTTAATTTGAGGTTCCCGGAGTTCAAACATACATCCTTTTGAAAAAATCCCTTACCCAACACTTATCCATCAAATCAGAAGATGGGTAGAGAAAGTCTCCTTCTGTCTTGTGCAAGTTTTGTAGCAAGGAATGTAAAGTTAACTCAGCTGGCATGGAAGTACAAGGAGAAATGACAGTGTTCAGGTAATTCCCTGGGGGGGAAGAAAAAAAAACCCGAAGAAGTGAGACTTAACCAATGTCTCCTCCTGGGATGATTTATGGAGTTTTTCACTCAGTGATTGTCTAACTTAAAATGAAAAAATAGTCCTGGAGTGAGACCTGAAATGCAGTTAAAATTTTACCTCAAGTCCTGAAAGAAGAACTACAATGTAATGACATTCTTTTATTTGTTCTTTTACCCAATGTTGTGGTTTGACACTGGTTAGGTGCCACACCTCACAGAATCTATTTATTTGTCTCTGCTATAGTTGAGCAGAGAAGGGGAAATTAAAACTTCATTTTCATAAGGTGAAATAAGGGTTATTGAGGAGAACATAAAAAACTTCAAGGCAAAACAGGTCCACACTTAAACAGTTACAGTATAAAGAAGATTTATTACTAACAGAATGAAAAGTATAAAGAAAGAATAAGAGATTAAAGTAACTTTCAAACACCTTTCTCTCCCAGTACCTCCCTTTTCCCACCAACCTGTGCAAGGGAAACAAAACATGGGGTTTGGTCAGTGCTGCATTTCTTAAGAGTTTCTTTATGTTTGAGGAAAAGAGTGTCTTTTGCTTTAATGTGGTTTTCAAACTTTCACAGACAACAGTCCGCCCAGAAATCTGCTGAAGTGGAAAAGAAAAAAAATATCCCTCCCATGAATCTTACAGTCTTCCCACACTGCTGTCATGGGTCATAAATAACATGGGGTTTAGTCTTTCAAGGATGAGTTATTCTTGCCTGACAGCAGAGGCTTTCTTTTTCTTTTTCAATCTCTGGAAACCCTTCACCGCATGTATGTGACCTGGAGTGGACACACTGTCTTCGCAGGTGCACATCGCTTTTTGCATCCCCCCATGTACGTCGTCACATGAATTATAGGGAAAACGATTTGCTGTATTATTAGTCTTCACCATAGCTTGCAAGGAGAATTTAAGCTCTGGCGCTGGAAGTGCCTCCGCCCTCTTTCCCCATCTTTAACACTGACCTTGGTGCCACCATTTTGGCTTCACCTCACGTGATCTTATTTTTCCTTTCTCTCTGACCTGGAAGAAAACTGGTATCTGCAAGTTTTTGGCTGAGAAGTTGACTTTATTCGGGCTTTACACTGGAGAAAGCCTCGCCTCCTTATGTTGGAGGTGCACGGTGTTTTTCTCGGTTCGGCACGAGCTGTGCTGGCTGCAGGGAGGCCCCGCCGGCTCCGCGCAGGGGCTGCAGCCACTTCAGATCTACCTCGGTTACACGGCAACGGCTGCGCTGCTGTTTCAGGCTGATCACGGCTGCCTGCGGAGCCGGGATGGCTTTTTCCTGGTGGCTTTGCCCGCATCGCTGAGCTGGGGGGAGTCAGCCCTGCCCCCAGCCACCCCTTGGTAGGAAGCAGGAAAGAAAAGGAAGTTCCCGTGTTTCCTCCTTCCTTTAAATATGCACATTGCAGAGGCATTGCCAGCTTTCTCATTGGTTTAGCAACATGACCATCAAACCAAGTTTTAAACCTAACACATTCCACCCCTTGCCTCTGTGATGGCATATTTAAAAATTACAATCAAGATTACATTTAACACACAATTTTCATTTTAAGTAGCAAAACCAGAACTCAAAAGGAAACAAATTACATAAACCTCCTCCCCTAGACTTTTTACCACAACTACAAAACAAATTTCTATTACCATTCTACTTAATTTTATGAGTCAATACTTGTATTTTCCTCAATGTCCTCATCCCAAAGTTCTCATAATTCCCCTTGCACCAGCTGCAGGCAAAGTGGAATGTGCAACGGATTGTTGAAAACCACCTTGAAGGCACTGGGTGGGAGAACTTTCAAAAATTGGGAGCAGCATCTAGCAAAGGCCACCTGGTTAGTTAACACCTGAGGCTCCGCCAATTTAGCTGGCCCAGCCCATCAAACCAAGTTTTAAACCTACCACACCCAAGTAAAATGAAGCTTCTTTTCTATAATGGAATACTTAGAAGTGCTGTTTCTGAGTCATAGAATCACAGAATGGGTTGGGTTGAAAGGGACCTTAAGGTTCCTTACAGTTCCAAACCCCTCAAAATGGCAGGAACACCTCTCACTAGACCAGGCAGTTCAGATCCCCATTCAACCTGCCCTTGAACACTCCAGTGATGGGGCAGCCACAACTTCTCTGAGCAACTTGTTCTGGTGCCTCAACACCCTCACAATAAATTTCTCCTTTAGATCTAATCTAAACCTCTGCTCTTTCAGATTGAAGCTGTTCCCCCTTATCCTGCTACTACATGTACCTGTAAAAAGTCCCTCTCCAAGAGAAGGAGCCTTCTCTTCTCCAAGCTGAAAAATCCCAACTCTCACAAAAGCCTTTTCTCATAAAAGAATTTCCCCACCCATCTAATCATCTTGGTGGCCTCCTCTGGACTTGCTCCAACAGGTTGATGTCCTTTCTGTGCTGGGACCCCAGAGCTGGATGCAGCAGACCCCTTCCAGGTGGGGTCTCACCAGAGCAGAGCAGAGGGGCAGAATCCCCTCCCTTGCCCTGCTGCCCACGCTGCTTTGGATGCAGCCCAGGACACGTTTGGCTTTCTGGGCTGTGTGTGCACAGTGCTGGGTCATGTCCAGCCTTGCACCCACCAGCACCCCCAAGTCCTTCTTAGCAGGGCTGCTCTCAATCCCTTCGTCCCTCAGCCTGGACTGATACTGGGGATTGCCCTGAACCGGGTGCAGCACATTGCACTTGGCCTTGTGAGGTTCCCATGGGCTCATCCTTGAGCTTGTCCAGGTCCCTCTGGATGGCATCCTGTCCTTCACGAGTGTCAACTGCACCACTCAGCTGATGTCACTTCCAAAAGTAATATGACAGACTTTGAGAAGTTCTACTTAGCAAGTGTTTTGATGCAAAATCCATACTCTGAAGCTTAACCAAGCTAAATGAAAATTGGAATTTAAGGGTAGGATGTTCCCACTTGGAAAACACCAGCTCATGCCATTTACTCACCAACCATTTCTTCAGAGTAACTGAGCCCCTTTGCTGCATCATCTTTCTACAGGGACATTGACCATGTCCATTATTGTAGGTTATGTGTGCTATTGTATATTTCAGTGAACATGCACTCTTTCAAGAGCGGACCCAAACACATCCTTGAGGCTGAACATGGCCAACTACCATGCTCAGCTACATCCACTAGCAGTGTGATCATCCTGATTATGCATTGGTTAATGATTAGTGGAAAACAGTGAAGATGACTCACTGCCTGGTGAGGAATGCATTCAGGCATGTTCAAACTCTATGTGAGTATTTAAAATTATATGTGAATAGAAGAAGGCATAATCATCCTTCTTATTCCTCAGCTTATCAAGACTGATCTGTCTCACAGTTAAGAACTGCAGGCTCCAGATTTTCATGAAAGTTTTTCCATATTTGCTATAGGAGCAGATTCCTCCAGGAGGAATTGAAAAGGCTCCAAGCCTGGCTGTGTGGAAATTAAAAAAAATAAAGCAAGATGTTATTTGTTTTGGTAAATGGTGCTTCTGGGACTTATTGAAAAAGCCTGCTTAATTTTCCCAAAAGCGAACTGGGAAGTCCCTTCCATTTTTATACTCCCAGGTATATTTTTCAAATACCTGCATAGTTTTACAAAATCATCTGAAATTTATCTCTTACTCATTAAAATTATGAATATATTGAGAACATGAACAGCTATTAGTGAAGTATACATCTATTCCATGTAAGAAATAAAAGAATAAGACAGATACGACCATTATAATGCACATAAAATTATCCAGCTGTCCACATGTTACAGCTGAAGGGACATGAACTGCAGAATTATTATTAAAAGTTTGCATGGAGGGACTGGGTAGAATAAAGCAAGTTGTAGGATCAGGAGACTCCCTGCTTACCAGTTAATAATTTATACTTTAATGATTGCTTCTCCAGCATCAGACCATACTAGGTGAGGTAGTGACCTATTTAATTCAGCTCTTAGCATGAAGCCTGGGCACACCTGTGCAGTAGATGAGAACAGAGCCTGAGTTCTTTAGTCAGAACCATTCACTCCCAATTTCATAGCTTACATTCCTCATTTGGAATCTGAATGCAGAAGGAAAGGACAACTTCTGCTTCAATAATATGAATGTCTGAAGAAGTAGCTTGCTGCAAAAGGCATATGTTAATGGACAGCTTTCAGTGGCAAGATTTCCAGGAGGTCAGACAATCTGATTTCATCATCTCCAGCTTTTAACTCTGTGAAAGAGACATAAACTCTTAATGTGGAAGGAACGGGCCTTTCAAGTTTCTTGGCTTGTGTCTCTCTAGTCTGAAGTCAATTTCCAAACTCCATTACATTCAGTAGATGCTGGACTGGGACCTTAAAATTTAATTTTAATGGTTAAACCAGCTGCTTCAAAGTAATCACTTACTTCCTTATCTGTTAAAAGTTATAAAATTCCTTGTAAAGGGAGAGAAATGTGCTCCTTTTATGATTAGGCAGATTCATAAAGATCCTTATAAAAAGAGAATCTTTTTTTAATGGAAAAAAGCAGAAAAGTCCACTCAGCAATGTATATATTTTAGATAAAGCCATTTAAACTCATTTTTAGACTAAACACTTTGTGCTGCCCTCCAGCTAACGGCTCTGGAGATGAAAGGCACCATTATAATCTAGTCCCATTTGTCTTTGAAAGTACAAGAGTCCACCCTCTTTGTTCATAGACTTAAACCAAAACAAAAAAAATAGAAATCAAAACACAGGACTCTACAAATAACACATATTTTTCAACATTGTGCATTCCTCATACTTGGTTTCTTTTAATTTTTTTCAAAAGAAAAGGCCCTCTTCTTGTACTGCAGACAGCTACTGTGAAATGAGTCCAAAGCTCCAGAGAAACTTTTTTCAAAAGTCCTTGAAAAAGCCTTTGTGATTTCCCTTGACTATTGATCTACATCCCTCTACCAACTTTAGACTAATAGATGTTAGCAGGACTTTTTTTGAAATGCAGGTGCAAAATAAGGTTTAACATAAGCTTGAGTTTTAACGCACAAGACTCCTGGTTCCAGGGAAAAATATGTTTTCATGTATAAGTGATCCCAAAGCCCCCCTTTTTCCACTTGCCATATTTTCCTCAGACTTTTTAGTCATAAAAAATTCAGGGGTAAAGAACACTTTCAAAACTCCCTGTGGCAGAATAAACTAGAGCTGAACCTTCACGTGATTATTCCAGAGTGAGTCATTTAAGCATGGGACTGCTTCATAAACTTCAGGGACTTCATTTGCATGTGAATATTGATTCCTCTCACACAAACAGTTCATCCTTTTATGTTGCTTTTGCATGAATTTGCCCTCTGGAGAATTGATTTTTTTTGTGCTTTAGCCGGGTGCTTCTACTGCCCCAGTCAAAAACACTTCTCCTCAGTGAATCAAATAGAGCAATGCGAGTGTGTAGATAACCCCCAGTTCTTCCTCTCAAGCATAAACAATTCACATTTCCTTCCAAGGAAAGACTGAACATTTGACCTCTCTTCTAAATCACCAGATAAGCAAAAGCAGTTGTATGTGTGTGGGGGTAGAGATATCCGTCAAACAATCTAAATTAGCAAAAGTAGTTAGGTGCAGCATTTCTAAGTAAATCAGATCTCAAAGTACTCCATCATTCAAACAAGGGTTATATTTTGGTTCTTGTAATTCAATCTGGGGCTGTGCTTACCAGCTGCAAATAAAACTTACAGTGTATGAGTTTGACCCCATAGCCTCTACTTACATGAGGAAGTGCTACGAATTTCCTACTGAAAACCCCAGAAAAGACAACACGATTTTAGCCCATTTGCACAGGAGTGCTGCATGGGTCATACAAGTCTCATATCCTGAGGAGTCAGCGAGCAAGCAAGCAACCTGGGAATCATCTCGCCAGACAACAGAACACCTTCTTTTCCCCTTTCACCAAAGCTGGCACTACAGTATTTTGTGAACTATAGACTGGTCATCACACTACTTCCACATATCTTCACAACTTTAATGATACACTAGATTTCTGTTTTAGCATCATAGCAGAACATAGAAACACCTTCCCCATTCTATCATACACTTATTTTACTGCAGCAATATTCCCTGTGTTAGATTATAGTGGCATGAGATGCTGTGATGACACAGTAATTAGAGACATCATATTACCAGGACTAAGTCACATACAGAGAAAGATACATGGGAAAATTCAGTCAATTGCCAAATAGTTCTCTTAATAGGAGGCTGGGATATGGCTCTTTCATAACAAAACAGAGATACATCAATTTAAGTTATATGTAGGATGCATGAAAAAATAATGATCTCTATCCTAAGTTATCCATTTATTGTTAATGGTTCACCTGCACCTTTTTCATGAAACCCGAAGTTCACAACGCTTAGAGTAGTGAAGCAACAGCGCTGATAATGGAATCTGTAAAATAAATAAGAACAGCATGGAAAAAGGCTTGCTCTCAGCTTCTATATCAGCTGATAGTGAACAATATTTTGGCACAATAGCAAACGGTCTCAGATTCAGATTTCTTGAGGAAAATATTGCTAATGTCCTATAGAAAGTTTTCGTATTTTTCATAGTGTATTTATTTTGGAGACCAGATGAAGAGTTGTGCAACTATAAAAAGTGTGATGAAGAACAACTATTAGTAGTCACCAATTGACAGGAAAATACTTTTTTTTCCTCTGCTTCTGACCTTTAACAATCACCTAAACAACCAGTGTTTTTTGCTAAAGAAGTTGTAGGTTAGATTGTGAACCAGGAAAAAATACCATTCTGCTCTGTATAGGATATGTTCATAATAAAACTGCCAGTAATCCCATCATATGATGAGGGTATATTAAATTACCCTAAATTCTCTATCAGAGGTTATGAGGTTACTTACTTTTCCATTTCAGCTCGTACAGGCATTTTGCTTGATTGGAATATACGGTTATGTGTGTTGTACTTGTTCTTCAGTGACATATGGAACATATAAGTGTGAGATTGGATTGTACAGACACCGGGTTCAGTTCATACAGCAATGATGTCTGAATAAATGCTAATATAATAGTGTTTACCATGAGTATATTCAACAGTCCTTCCTACCTGTCAAACCTGAAGTAACCACTGCATTCATTTTTTGGCATATTTAATGTTTACAGTATCATAGATTGGCATTTATCTGACAACTCCTGTATCCCTTCCAAATGGCTTTCTTTATTTGCTAGTGACATTTCAACTATTGATTTGAAATCCTATCACAATATTAAATGTCTAATTCTTTCAAAATTTCCAAAAAATCTTCAGCTTAACTGAAAGGCATAGTCATGACTTTTTTAAGAATAATATCTTAAAAATATTATTGCTGGCTTTCCTAATTAAGCAGACAGAAATGGGACCAGTAAAAACCTGTTTTTCTACTGCAATATGACAACTCTTCATTTAAATAAAGAAAAAGGATAAACCTCTATATAACCCAAATTATCTGGGCTGGAATTTTAATTGTGCTTCCTATTGCCTGGGGATTAAGAAATTTCAGGCTAAACACTCAAGAGGTTGTGCCCAGTTTCACAGTTTGAAAACTGCCATCCTGAGTGGCACATAAATTCATTTGAATCAGCCACACATTTCCCACTTTCTGTGAAGATTAATTTGGAGTCTAGAAACCTGGGGCCATTATGGACATCAGTAAAGTTTAGGAGAAAAGATTCTGCCTGATGTGTACAGGATGAAAGTGAAATCTGGAGCATATTTTGGACTGAAGAGGGTGCAATAAGCGACATCAAGTAAAATCGCATTCCCACGGCATTTGTTCTAGATAACAGAGGGTCATCTGAGTAGTTCTTAAACATAGCACTTTTGATGTCTTGGCTTGTGATTTTCAGCATTTTAAATGCCAGAGTTCAGGTAACAGGGACTTGAAACTAGGTAATTTTGTGTCAGCATTGATAGGTGAAAGTCTGGTGTGAGAGAACATGATTTATCTTTGTGCTTTCCTCAGTGCTTTGGTACACATCTGAAAGGAAAGAGAAGGTGTCTTGGTTTGAGACAAATTGGGAGGAAACATCCTAATGAATGTCCTCTAATAAAAGGGAGGTTTCAGCAGCCCCTCCCCCACCACATTTGGAAAGAATTTTCTTGGAGGAAAGTGAAAAAAACCGGTTTATTTAACAAGCAGGGTGCATGCAGGCACCAGAGGATGAATAATGTTAAATAATAAAACTGTGGAGAAGACCTGGGTAGATTCAGAGTCCTTTCTATAGGTGTGGCTCTGCTCTCTCTGGAGCTGGGGTGTGGCGTGGGCCCCTCCAGGCCACAGTGTGGAGCCTCCTGGTGACGGTGTTCCAGACTGGAGCCGAACAGTTCCAGGAGAAGAAGAAGAAGCCACAGTCCCAGGAAGAAACTTATCAATTATTTGATTTGCTCCACATTTTTCTCTGGCTGATTGAGTACAGAGCAGGGAAAGGGGATGAGAAGATGAGAAACCAGAGCTGACAGAGCAGTACCAGCACACTTTTCAGCTTGGCTCATGCTCATCTGCCATGCCTCTGTCAATTCAGTGGTGAAGGTGAACAAGCATGCTGGCTGTGGGACTGAAAGGACATTTATTTCCACACCCTGGGTATGACTTACACAAACAAGAACCTCAGTAATGCACTGGCAGGGCTACCCTTAACTGAATACTCATACCATCTCATGACCAATTCAATTTCACCAGTTTGGAAAAGAGTGATTGACGATGAACTGTCTTCTTTCTCCCTATTTCATCAGTATCAGTCTGCGGATTTTAAAGTGTGTTTCAGTTAGAAATAACTTTGGCATGTTAGAGATGACATGCCAGTTCCCTAGGGAATTTGACTGCAATTTTCTTTCATTTTCAACAGTTTTATCAGATTAAATGCAAGATGCTTCCTTCTCCTGTTCTAGTGTTTTCTCTCCCTTGGCCCATTCAGGGCTTGAAATTTTAAGTCTTTATTTCTGCTGTTTATGATTTTAATGTTATTAGGAAATTATTTTTTTTTTGCAAACCTACATTCTGGGAGTGAATCCAAGCTATTGGCATGTTCACAATAAATGCAAAATATGATAGCAAATAGGAAAAGTCATATTAATTCTCTTCCATCTTGATATTCAGGAACTGTTCTTCCTACATTTACTGGAGAGAATGACATTTACCCAAACTTAATACTCTAGCTCTTTTTTTTCCCCCAAGTGCAATGCAGCTAGAATTGCCCAAAGAGAAAACTAGAAGTAATTGAGAAAAATGCATACAGACACATATACCCATGTTTTAATTGAATCTAAAAAGCAATCCTGCTCTGCAGTTCATTTTCTGATTGTTTTCACATCAGGGTAGCAAGCATAAATTTGTGCTGCATCTGCCCTGACACTTAAAAAATAACAGCTTTCACACATCAGTTCTTTTAACCCATTAATGTTTAAGTCATTATATGATAAATTATCTGGTTTCCACCTGCCTTCTAACACCCCTAACTTTCTATGTGTTCAAGCTTTTGTTTTTCTAAGGACGAGCGCTGACGGCAGGGAGATCATAGGAGGTCTCTGGCAGTGCCCTGTTCTGTATTCTTCTTACACAAGACAGGATTAAGAGTGAGACATGACACTGTTAAGATGAGGAATTCAGACACCATATGTCCCTGCAGCAGTGAGGCACAACAGGATGCTCTCAGACAACGTCAGAGAGAGCATCCTGCTGTGCCTCAGTTCTGGAGGACATCGCTAAGGTTTCACCCTTATCTGTGAACTACCTTCTGTTTACACTCTTCTGTTACAGTTTTGCTCTTCATTACTGCAGTTTCTCAATCGAATATTGACATTCTATTTGAATTAATTTCCACAATTTTTTTAATTCAAGGGCATACTTCTAACTTTTGAAGAATGAAAACAAACAAACACTGACTTGAAATAGAGTCCAAATGAGAATTATGAGTTTATTGAAAATTTTAGCTTGCCAACTGAAAAATAAATGGCCATTGTAGAAAAGACACATGAAGAGAGGGCTTTGCAGAAAAATCCCCTCAAAGACCTTTGTCAGTGATCAGTCAGTGAAGAATGAATGCCTTTACTCACTGACAAATGGTAAGATTTATTTTATTATTGCTGTTAAGAAGATGGAGTTGGGGAGAAATACCTATTCTGCATTTCAATCGGTGCAATCAATTTAATCTCTTTCTCCAATGATGTCTCACACATAATCTTTCAAGAGAAGGAAGTACCCTTTCTTTAATTGTCATGTGTATTGTAATAATTCTTCATGAATGGTCACTAGGAGAAATGTCATTTCAAGATTCTGATATTTTTTACTTTTTAAACCCTTAGTATTATTAAATTTTAAAAAAATATCTAAGTCCCTTCTATCTAAATGACCTCATGGCCTTCTGAGAGTGTTACTTTAATGCTTAAACATGCATACACATTTCTTTGTGGTAAACACATAAACATGAGAATAGCCTTATTAAACAAGAATAGTTCAATCTAGTTCTACCTAGTCTACTGAGTCAATACCCATTAGTGATATTTGCCCTGTTTCAGATATATTAATTTCATTATATAAACTCTTTATTCTTGAAAAATATAGGCACCAAAAATGGTTTTATTGCTGTGGTTTGGGTTTGATTTTTTTTAGATAAACAATGCTTCTTATGAACACTTGATCACTAAGATCAATTAACATAATTTAATATATATGTTAGAGTTTAGCTTTATAAGATTGTTCTACTTCAAATTCCATTCCCCTTTTTCAGACCAGGAAAATATCTTATTTGAAATAGTAAATCTCAGTCTAAAGGAACAATTTTAGAACAAACATATAAAAAAACCTGGATATAAATACTCCACATGGAAATTCTGAGAGAACGAGTGCATTGAGTCACAGAAGCAAATTCTATAATGCCTGGATATAGGCTGCAGGCCTCAACCCTTGGTCTGGCATGCTGGAGAAGGTCACCAAGTCTCAAGCAGTAGAATTACACATCTGTATGTAAACATGAATCTCAGTCAAAAACAACTACATGGTTGGCCTGGTACAAAATCTTCAATCTCGCCAAGAAAGTGTCTATAAAAGTACTTTTAAATTAATATTTTTTCCTGGTACCCTGACACCCCTATTGCTTTCCCCCCAAATATGTCTCAGGATAACTGGCATTATTATAAACAAGCACACAAATTTTTACAAGTTGAAGAAAACATGCAATGTTAATATTTTAGAGTTATGCAAAAAACAGCGGCATGATTTTTGAGTACTTACTTTCTGTCATTATAATTATTCTTTATCATCAAACTCTATAAAATTCCCAGACCAAAAATTTTGTCTGAAAGGCTAATGTGTTTGCAAGTAGTAAGATGTAAATTAAGAACTTCTCTATAAAGCCTTTATTATGATTCATTCTTCTAATCAGCTTGTGCAAAATGTGTTCAAAATATTTGAATTTTTTTTTAATGGAAAATTGAGAAAGACATTTATCATCTCCATTTCTATTCTTCAGAGTCTGATTTTGAATTACAGACCTCCATGCAATACAGTGCAACAAATTCCAATGCCTTCAAATACATTAATTCGGAACATGATCCAGAGATATTTCCATGTACCAATTTAGCACCATAATGTTTCTCCCTAAGCTGGAGAAGATTTGAATGTAAAAATGTTAAATTTCTGAAGGCAATACAAAGTTCTTACTAATGAAGGTATGCAAACTCAAGTCAGCTGAGCTTTGTGTTCCCTGAGCTCTTTTAGCTTTTTGGATTAACCTCTTTAAAGTTTCATCTCAAGAAAGAACGATTTCATAATCAGTGGCAAATTCATAATTTCTAACCAAATATTATTCTGAAATGCATTTATTCTAAAATGCTTAAATACTTCCAGTAAATCTAACACAAATTACAAGGAATCCCCCAAAAGATAAAAATACATAGACATTTGCAATTTGTTGTATGATTTTAATATCCATTTGATTTTTAGTTAAGATTCAGCTTTAATAAAAAACATTTTTTCCTGCAAGTTCACTGTTGAAATACATCAGTGGGGTTCCCAGATGTAATCCTGAATCTTGTGTTAATGACCTTGGACATTCCAGTATTTTAGAAACCTGATCCAACAATTTCCATGCAAAAAAAGCTATTTGAAAACAAATCCTAAGGACTATGAGAAATACCAAGACACCCTACCTTCTTCTGAAATGCTTTGTTTCCTGATGGATTTAGGCATCTATCACTTATTTCAGACCACTGTGTAAGAGTCACAGCATGCTTTTATAAAAGCAGCAAGAGAATACATTTCCAGGTATCTTTGAGTATGTTTATTGGTGGGAGATCATTTGTTTTAGCCTTAGTCTTGATTTCCATATTAATTAGATTATGTAGGGCATGAGTGACAACGTCCAAAATTGGCACCAGATCCAACAACTTAAAAATTATTGCACATAGGTCTTCAGGCCTGGGAATTATTTTTCTGGATGTTGCAGCAATAATGATCAGATGAAAATCAAACCTATTTTCTTCTCAGTTGAGACTTGAAGTTCAGGACTGTAGATCTAAATTTTACCAGAACTCTTTCAACATTTATGCTTTTCCTTTCAGCGTAGCTCATATACTAGTGTCTGAGCCCATGCTTTTCCTTTTCGGAAAAAAGAAGTTGATATTATGCTGGATTTTATTAATTCAGTTAGTCACAGTCAGGAAGGAAGAACACAATATATATTTTTTACATATATGGTTACACTCTGCTGTGTACAGGATGCATAGAGTGAAAATAACTGTCAGTATGCCAAACTCCTCTTGGCATGACATGTTCTTGATGAAATCACATGGCTCTCAAGTTTGCTATCAGACTTCAGCCAGTGATATTTTCATTTGCTCCCATGCAATTCATGTGTAAAGGTCCATCTGCATGGCAGGTGATTTTGCAGCATCAAGTAATTTGTTTCACCCAGAAAACATGAGCTACAGTTTTAAGTCCAGCCAAGTCCTCTCACATGGAGAGAAATCTCCATGGCAAACACAATCCATCAGTTTTCCCAAGGACTTTAAATAATTACTTCTGACACATTATTTTGTGGTTTTTATAGGACAGGTATACAGTTTGTTTACTAATATACCAACTAAATGACCTTTTTTCTTGCATTGCATTCTTAGAAATTACTGCAAAGTATGGGATATATCAATCCTTCATCACGTCCTTCAGGAAGTTAAAATGGGCAGCAAGGTCCTGTTTTCCTTGGTCACTGTCACTGGACTTTATTACCATTGAAAAGGAATTTTTTAATCACTTCATTGAGTAAATACTTTGGGGAGGGGTAGTTTTTACATTTTTGATTTCTGAATATGCAGATGAGAGCAAAATATTTACCAGTGAATATGAAGTTCAAGATAGATGGAATAAAGTATACTCATCTCTAGAAGATCTCCAGCACCAGAGCTGGCAACCTGGCTCATAAGAACAAACAAGTAGGAAAGAGAAGAATTCCTTTACATAGTTTATGAAGTTAGTTTTGGCCTTTATGTTTAACTGAGTTGTTTGGAAAGTAAAAGATACTCCTACTCAGGACTTCATCCTGATAGTTTCTGTATTCCCGTGCCATAATAAGGAATGTCAAGACAATAGAGTCCTGCACAGGTGAGAGCTCAGACTTCGCAAGTGAAGTTTAATCATGCTAAAGTAGCAATAACATACACAAAAGCACTTTCTGGAGCTCAAGATTTTGTTAAGCTGTCTGTGCACAAATAACACAACTGTTCAATATAATCTTAATAACATGCTCAGTCTAAATGTGTGAAGGCCAGTGATGATCAAATACTATCCACAGAAGTCAAAGACTAGCGAATCTTTGAAGGACCCATCCTCCATCTCTTATTCATCCATCTTACACCCTCTCCTGGTGTGGTAGAAGAGCTCGCAAGCTCCTTCCTGTTTGGCTGGCATGCTGACTTACCAGGATGAAACTCCAGCTTGAAAGCAGACAGTATTTAATTCCAGGGAGTTTATTGTTTCATTGTAGTGTGAAATCTGATGAGAATGGAGCTCAGTTGTTTTAAGTCTTTGCATGTGAGGAGTTGGGTAAGAATTTCATTAAGCTCTCTTAAGACTTGAAAACTTACCAGGCTTAAAAATTCTCTGTTTAGTTGAGGCTTTCAAGGTTTTCACAGCTTCATTAATTTTAATCACCTTTTCTTTATCTGGTCACACTCCTGGCAAAATCAAACCTGTTAGGCAAACAGAAGTAAATTTTATTCCTGGCTATGGTCCATTCAAGTGTTAAATGACACCATTAAATATCAAAGATATGGTTTTTAAGCATGCAGTATTGTGCTCATGAAACCTAAAGACTTAAAATGCAATCTTCTTCACAAGAAGATAAATACTCTGCAAAAGGAATAGCTTTGAGTTTTTCACAGTAGTGAAGGGAGAAAAAAATATGATAAAAATGTTGACGCTAAGTAAATACTATGTGATCTACTTTTGGTGGTGTATATCCACCAATTACACAAAATTTAAAAAAAAAACAAAGCAAAACAGATTTATCCTGGTTTTGTGTTGTGAAAGGATTGACAAAAATCTGAGGGGGGACAGACTGATGATATATGGTTACTTGGGTTTAAGAGAGCTGGGTGCTGATGAGGTTACTCTGCAAAGGAACAAGGCCTGCTGGTGTTAGAGTTATACTCATTTATATGTATCTGTAGATGGCATGATTTGATCCTGTCACAGAAGAAAAAATAATCTTTTTTCCTGCTAAGGCACCTGTATAAGATAATCATATTTTGTATTGAATTTTTAAACCCTCACTCACTGTTCAGAATAGTTTGAAATTATCTTCAGCAAAATCATGTGAGCAGAAAACATATATGTACATAGCAAAATATAAAAAGTGTTCGTGAATGAATCAGTAACCAAAAAATTGGTGAAAGTTTTAAAAAATAACATCCAATCAGGTCTTGTTACAAGCTAGGGATGTTGGTTTATGAATCAAATCAAAGTGTACAACAAATTTCTCATAATTCTTCATGTGTTTGCCAATGTATTCTTATACAACTTTACATATAAGTATTCATCATGCTCACAATAAGCAGGTATTGACTCCTTTAGAGAAAGACATTAAGATTAAGTGACTTCATAGGTAAATACTGGATAAGGTAAAGCTAAGGTCAGATTTCTCTTAGATGAGTATTAGTTTTGATAGTAATTGAGAGGAGAAATTATCATCTGTATTAATATATACATTCTAACAACTTGGTTCATTACACTCATTGAAAAGCCATTATGAACTTCACCTCTTAATCTGTTACAACTGGAAACTTTTCTTGTGCAACATTTTAACAATGCATTTACAAAAACAGGCTCATGGCAGCAAAAGAGACCTGCTTAATGAGGGGTGATCCATAGTCAGGCAGAATAGAAGTCTGTATATCAACAGGTTTTAGAGTGTAATGTACTTCAAAAATAAAGTTGAGGACATATAAATCATCTTGGAATGAAATTAATAAGAAAAATCAGAATACCTGTGAATTTCAGTTATCCCCAATTTAGGAATACTGCATTTCGGTTATCCCCAAGTTAGGAATATTCTTATCTCCTCTATCTTTTAATACATCATACTTTATCATTAAATTTTAATTCCACTGTATATTAAAAAAACCTATCAAACAGCTTTAGATATTAAAAGGATTAGCTCAAATATTTCTAGGAGTATCAATAAGAACTGAATAATAAAATTTGGTAATGTTACAAGAGAGATCTAATATTTTATTCAGATTAAGAATCTAACTGCTTTTACTTAAAATCAAGGAAGTAAAAGGGGCAGATGAAAAAGGGGAAAAGAGGAAGTCAGCACAGGAAGACTAAAAGGCTGTTGTGAGGTTATGAAGGGAAAATTAGAAGGTCCAAAGTCCATCTAGAGCTTAATCCGAGTGTGTGTGTAAAAGAAAATAAAAAGTATTCCTGCAAACAGATCAGCAACAAATGGAGGGAGGGCCAAGGAGAATCTCTGCTCTTTACTGGATATGTGAGAAACATAGAGACAAAGGATGAGAAAGGGCTGAGATACTTAATTCCTTCTTTTCCTCAATCTTTAATAGTAAGACCAGTTGTCATCAAGGAACCCAGCCCCTGAGCTGAAAGACAGAGAGGGAGCAGAATGAAGCCCCCATAATTCATGAGAGAATTATCAGTGACTGGCTATGCCACTTAAATCCACACAAGTCCATGTGGCTGGGTGAAATCTACCCAAGAGTACTGAGGAGGCAGTGGAAGAGCTTGTCAAGCCATTTTCAATCATTTACCACCAGTCCTGCATAACTGGGGAGGTCCCAAGTGACTGGAAGCTGGCAAATCTGATAAGGGCCAGAAGGAGGACATCAACATGACTTCAGTGCTGGGGAAGGTCAAGGAGCCAATCACCTGAGTGTAACCATGTGGCACATACAGAACAACCAAGGGATCAGACCCAGGCAGGGCCTGCTTCACCAATCGGGTGTCCTTCTACAGCAAGATGACCTCATTAGTGGATGAGAGACAGGCCATGGATTTGTCTACCTGAACATCACTAAGCCTTTGATAATGTCCCACAGACAATGGCCTGGATGCATGCACTGTCTTCTGAGTTAAAAATGGGCTGGATGGCCAGGCCCAAAGAGTGGAAGTGAATGGAGCTGCATCCAGCTGGTGGCCAGGCACTGGTGCTGTTCCCAAGGGCTCTGTACTGGAGCCAGCCCCGTTTAATATCTTAGTGATGTGCATTATGAGATTGAGTGCCCCTTCAGTCAGTTTACAGATGACACTGAGTTGGGCAGGAGTGTCTGCTGGAGGGCAGGAAGCCTCTGCAGAGGGATCTGGACAGGCTGGTTTTATGGGCCAAGGCCAGTAGTTTCACTTAGGCAAAGTACTGGGTCCTGCCCTTGGGCCACAACCCCAGGCAGCACTACAGGCTGGGGAAGAATGGCTGGAAAGGTGCCTGGTGGAAAAGGAACTGGGAGTGCTGGTCAACAGTGGCTCACCATCAGCCAGCATGTGCCCAGATGACCAAGGGCATCCTGACTTGGGTCAGAAACAGTGTGGCCAGCAGGATCAGGGCAGTGACTGTCCCCCTGTACTGGGCCCCTAAGGCTGCACCTTGAGTGCTGTGTCCAGTTTTGGGCCACACACTAAAAGAACGGCATTGAGGTGCCTGAGTGAGTCTAGAGAAGGGCGACAGAGCTGGGGAACAATCAGGAGCATAAGTCATGTGAAGAGGGGCTGAGGGAGCTGGGGGTATTTATACTGGAGAAAAGGAGGCTCAGGGGTAACCTTACTGCTCTCTACTACTACATGAAAGGAGGTTGTAGCCAGGTGGGTGTTGTCCTCTACTTGCTGACAACCAGTGACAGGACAAGAGGAAATGGCCTCAAGCTGCGCCAGCAGAAATTTAGACCAGGTATCAGAAAAAGTTTCTTCACTGAAAGGGTTGTAAAATGTAGGAACAGCTTTCCCAGGGGAGCAGTGGAATTACCACCTCTGGGAGTGTTCAAAAAACATGTAGATGTGACACTTGACATGGTTTAGGGGTGAACATGGTGCTCGGTTGACAGTCTGATTTGGTGACCTGGGGGTCTGTTCCAGCCTTGGTGACTCTATGGTTATAAATATTGAGATACTGCAGTTAGGAGCTCAAGGACCGAGACTTGTCAAACTTTTTTGGATCACATGATCAAATATTCCTGCATTTAATGTTTGACTGAAAATGTATGTATTAAATTTTTATGTTACATTGGTAAACTCTATAAGGAATGGCTTAGTATTTCTGGTATCTCAGTAGGTGATTTGCATAAATAACACATTATAAATAATAAATATTATTATGTATTGCATGTAACATTTGAAATTTACTTTTTTTGGTATATTAATTAGGTTACAGTTGCCTGCCTTGTATAAAAATTCTACTTCCAATTCTATATTCTCATAAAATTTGTTTCGGTTATCTGCAGACCAAAGCTATTTTACTGAGGAAATTAATGGATAAATATGAATAATTAATATATTAGAGAATTTGTGATCTCTTTCTAAACAATGAACAATGGCACAGAAGACTGGGTTCTTTGAAAGAAGCTGAGCAAATAAAAAATAAATGTAATCTGTTCTTCATGTTAGGAAAACATCTGAAACAAGTGAAAATTTTAAGGATGAAGATTTTAATTTAGATTTCGTATTAACATATTCTGAAATAATGCAAAACTGCAAGCTATTTAAAACATATGATATGAAAGTAAGAGGCATTTGAGGAAGATGAAATAGGTTTGACTCTAAAGCGATAGTTAACTTCAATAATGAGGTAATGAGGAATATTCTAGGTTTGTACAGACAAAATGACATAGGCTCATTGTTTCTTCATTTAAGATGCTTGACTGATTTCCAAAGAGGTCTCGTGTCATATTCCCTCTCCATACCCTTTTTTAAGTAAGTATAAATAACAGCACATGATCATCAGAAACAAATTATATTTCTGATCAAAGATCTTGTGACAGCAATAAAATCATCCCTGAATGGAGCTGTGTATAATTCATCTGGTGATCAAAACCCAGACACTACTTTCATTAGTTTTACTAAAATTGCTACATTAAAATTGCCAAATTATACTCCATTTTTAGTTGAAAGATAGTTCTAAATGTAATAGTTAGCTCATAAGAAAATAATTTCAACTATGGCCATTTAATCCTTTTTGTAGAAACCTTGTTTGTGGTAAGAGGATAACTTTTGTTCACAGATAATTCACTAGAAGATCTATGTCACCAGTTGAAGTTATTAACTGACAAGATTCCATTTTTACATTATATGCAATACATTCATTTCCATAAATTCATTAAAAGTGGCCTGAAGAACAAAGAAATTATGTGCTTCTTTTTTTTTTTTTCACAGAGATTGAAAAGAAAAATATACTTGCAAGCTCTGCCACTTTATTTAATTATTTTATGCATCACTAGGATACTGAAATGAGAACTCTTAATGTTACTTTATATATGTTAAACAGCTGTATGCACACACAGACATAGAAAAAAATCATAGTAATTTGTCAGAATTATATATGTTTAAATATTTTCTCTTGCAGGATTGGTTAATCAAAAGTGTTCAAACAATTAGCTGAATAGTTATGAAAACCTTTAAAGGTAAAAAGTGTACTGGTGAACTAAATTATTTGGTGACAGAATGTCTTTGCAGACTTCTGTCTTTCCTTTTGTGTGGGGTTTGCATGACAAGGTTTTGGTAGTGTGAGGGCAGCAGGGTTGGCTTCTCTGAGAAGCAGTCAGGAGCTTCCCATGTCCAGTGGAGTCAGCACCAGCTGACTCCAAGGGTCCTGCTGCCAGCCGCTGTGACACCTGCAGGGGACGCATGCTGGAAAAATGTTTCTGAAGGACTACACCCTGTGGAAGAGACTCACCCTGGAACAGTTCATGAAGAATTACAGCCCATGGGAAGGACTCATGTTGGAGAAGTTCATGGAGGAATGTCTCCTGTGGGAGGGACCCCACACTGGATGAGGGGAAGAGGATGAGCTTTCCCGCTGAGGGAAGAGCAGCAGAGACAACGTGTGATGACTGACCACAGCTACCATTCCCCATTCCCCTGTGACACTGAGGGGGAGAAGAGAAAAAAATCATAACTGAGGTTAAACTCCAAAAGAAGGGAGAGATGGATGGAAGATGTTTTAATATTTGAGTTTTTCTCTCATTATCCTACTGTGATACGATAATTAATATATTAATTGGAATTCCTCAAGATGAGTCTGTTTGCCCATAATGGTAACGACTGGATGATCTCTCCCTGTCCAATCTCAACCCACAGCCTTTGGTTGTACTTTCTCTCCCATGCCCAGCTGAGGAGGGCTGTGGTAGCCTGACTTGGTGGACAGCTGGCATCCAGCCAGGGTCAACCCACCACAACCTTGAATTCCCAGAGGTCAAAAAAGTAAAAGAAATCTTCTCAGTCCTTCTGATCTTGAAATTCAAGATTTGTTAGGTGTTTGATTTGAGATCTACCTTTGAAGTAGAGCTGGGAATAAAAAATTGAGCCCTTCTTAAAAATCTACCAAACGGTAAATTTTATTTACAAAAATTTATAACTAGACCACCACAGAAAGTTTGATTCATGTGAAAGACATATCAGTGTTATTCAACATCATGTCTAAGTTCTTTCATATTGTTTCTCTATCAACACTTTGCTGGGAGAACAACATATTCTCTAAATTACAAAATTCAATGAAAAGAAAAATAAAATAGCATAATATATTTGGAGTTCCCATATTAAAATGGTGACACATCTTCCTAACATCTTTGTGGGTGTGTTCCAGTCACCTCAAATACATCTTCCCTTTCTCTGTACACTCCAGAGGTTTGTCAAGCACTTTCCCTGAATCAAAAGCAGCCACCTTTTTCTTTAAACTATCCTCCAAGATTTTGCAGTGATAGAAGTAAAAGTTTGCTGGAAGTTGAGAGGTTTGCTGAATCATAGCATATATCCTTGGCCAACTAGTGCAGAATTGTGCTGAAAACCAGCCTTGAAGTTAGACCAGGCTGCTCAGTGTTTGTCCACTTAGATGGGGGTCTCCACTCGTGACCAGTCAACATTCTTATCTCACCTTGGGACTGTTGCCCCTGTTCTGCCACACACAACATCTCTGACAAAAGCAGCAAAGAATCCAAATGAAGAATAGTGACTCATTTCTCCAGCTTGTTGAGATTGCTCTGAATGGCATTTGTGTGCCAAGACTGTCTATGCAAATTCACATTCCCTTATTCTTTGCATTGCTCTGTTTAAAACTTTTGGTCTAATGATATTATGTCATTAACAGAATAAATTTTTTTGCTTGTTTTTTTCTGTGCTGTGGCAGTCTATTCCTTCTGTCAAACTTTTAGTTACTATGACTTAAGTTACTTAAGTAATTACAGTGCAATGACATAGTGTAGAATAGCTATGACCTTAAGTGTAGTACTAAGAGCAAACTAGTCAAGCATGTAAAAAGTAGTCCTAAAAGTCAGTCAGAAATTACCAGTTCTTAACAACAGGGGTGAAGATGTATCATGCCCATAGTGATATCAGTGTACCTATTGATTTTTTCATGCATTAAACTGAGATAAATCAAAATTAGGTGAACTTCCCAGAAAAAAGTTGCTCATTCAGTGACACTATGAGAATACATATTGTTTTTATTAAGCATCTTTGTTAGGAAAAAAACAAAGAATTCATGGAAAATTCAGAACCATTTTATTTCCCAAATGACTTGTTGTTATAATTGCCTTAAATTTACATTTTTATTGCAAAAGTAAAGTAAGTCTCAATGAACTGTATACTTTGAAAGTTTAATTTAAATAATTTGAAATTATTAATTTTCCTTAACAAAAAGAAAAATCTCTTCCACCTGAAATTTGCTTCATGCACCCTGACTTAACACAGCTATCTCAGTACAGTGCCATTTATGTCTTCTCTTCATTGCCGTCCATATTCCTAGTATTATTTCAGATCAACATAGCTCTCTACTACAGTGAAATAAGGGAATGAGAAAGTTTGTTGTAACATTCTGTGATATTAACTGTGGATTCATTCAGGAACGTCTTAAAACAGTTAGTACTATTAGAGTAAGGAAGGCCTGTGGAACAGAATTTTTTTAAACTCTCCTTTAAAATGATCATTTTTGCTACTGTAGCAAGTACTGAGATATTTATGGAAACAGTTGTGAAATACTGGTTTGCCAAACCACAAAGGACAGGGTTCAAGAAGAAGAAAAATATAATATAAATTTATGCATAGATTTTCTGGGTGACTGAAATCAAAGGAGATGTTTTCTTGTACAGTGACAATTTACTGTGAGAAATAAGCATGAACAGAAAGCTGAGGGTAGATTCTCAAACAACTAGAGTGGAAAACATGACTCTCACCTGAATTTATTTTCTTAAATGCTTCTAAGTAGACAATACCTTTCCTATTTTTGTTTAATCAGTGGAGAGCAGTGGCAAGAAATAGTTCTCTTTTTTATATGCTTTGGGGTTTTGTTACTGCTATGGGAATGAAAGACCCTAAAGGCCGAGATTATTCACTCTTTCTATTTAACAGAAAGGTATTGCCAGTATCCCCGTACCATGTACGACATGAAATAGAATAGTTCTGCTTAATGATAGGTAATAGAGCTTCTTCAAGATCTGTAACCCTCCATTTTACACAGTGCTATGAAGAGGATGTCACCTCTTGCTGAGTTGATTATATTATTCCTTCTTATGCTCTGTCTGAGCATTCTAAATATATAAGGCACAAGAATATGTTAGAGATTTCTATAAATACTTCTAACACGTCAACATTCTTTTAATCTAAATGATGTTTTTTTACAGATTTCAACCCTTTGTGATAATTAATCATGACTAGCAGTTGGCATTTCTCCTCTCTAACCATGCCACAAGCAGTGAGTATCTGGTCTAAGTTTCTGGGACAAAAATGTAAAGATAGGACAAATACCAAAATTTATTCTGTGGTTTTAAAGGCATAGAAATAGAAGAAATAAAAAAAAGAAACAGCATTCCTATGCCTCTACTACCAGATTGTCAGCACTTGACAGAATTTAAAAAGAATTATATTCCTACTGTACTAAAACCCAAAGTCTGTTTATTCATCCTATGTGATTTATCTTTTCCTTCAGTGAAAAAGCATAAGCTTTGTAACTGCCTAATACATGAAGCACATAAATCAACTAAAAACCAGTGTCAAAAGCAGTAAGAACAGAATAAAGCTAGCACTTTAAAGCTGCCCACAAGCTGGGTATTTGTGCTCCCATGGTGCTTTGTTTTACTCTTGAGCTAACAGGGCAAATCTGGGAAGAAACATGCTTTCCACAGGAAGTTATACATATATATATTTATAAGCTTGAAGTTTTAGGGTTTTTTGGTAAGAAGGCTCAAAACTGAGGACAAAGTTGAGGTGAGTAGATCAAGCTAGCAATATTACAGCAAAATTTTCAGAAGTACATTGGGCAATATATATAGCAATATACTGAATGCAATTTTCTAATTATCATCCCTCATTTTCTTTCCTCAAATAAATTATCTGGTTTTATTTTTGGTGTAAGGTGGGCCTTTTAAATCATAAAACTTTATTTTTTTACCCTCTGTGTTTTAATGCCCTTTAACCTGATGACTTCTTGCTACTTCCTTGTGCTGTTGTGCCTACCACTTCTTCCATCTGCCCATGCTGACCATTCTCATAAGTACTGCTCCTGAGCAAGCTTCAACATTCCTGCACAGTGGATGGTAGAATTGTTACTAAAGTATAATTAATCCCTGTTCACAACAGAGAGACAAAATATGCATAAAATGAGACTTATAAATAAAAAAGGATTAATTATAGAATTCCTTCAGGATCATAAGATATTCTTATAAAAAGAAGTGCATGGCAGGTAGAGGAACTAAAACATAACACGTAGAAGGAGTTGCTTCTTGTAAGATCTTACTAATTTTTCCAGAATGTACTAAATTTCATCAAGGAACAACTGCCTCAAAACGTCAGGGATATAAAGGTTAAGAAGTTTCTGTGTCATACCAATTTCCAAATATTTATTGACATGACACAGTTCTCAGTGGAATGTTTTCTATCAGAAAAGGCAAAAGTGATAAATGCTAAAATCTGTTACATAAATATAGTATTTAATTTGTGGAACTATTGAAACCTTCTGTTTAGACCTCCTAACATTGAAAAGTATATTTCATAATATACTTGAAATGATATGAATTAAATAAAAACTATTTTCATGTGCACCAAGACAGTGTCAAGGCTGGGAACAGAGAAGAAAAAAAAAACCTTATTGCATTGGCAGATGAAATGTCCGGTTTACCTGGTGGGTCCCTTAAAACCATCTTGAGTTATTGTACAGTTCAAGACTGCTAAATGAAATCTTCTGTTCATCCTTACAGCTATTGAAGAATGGAGGTATCAGAGCACAGGCTCACGGGACTTGTGCTCTGCCTCTGACAATAATTTTCACTCCCTTTCCTCATTGTTTTCCAAGGTCTGGCTTTTTTTCCATTATACTAAAGCAGCTACTGCTGGATTCAGTGCTCTGCAGGGTGGAAGTGTTCAGACCAGACTAGAGCTGTACAGCTTCCTGTGCTGTGGCAAGGCATGTCAGCTGCCTCCAACCTTCTTGGGGTGGAGGATGCACAGGATTACTCCTTTTTCCATCACATCTCCCTGTCTCTTCACACAGGCACAGGTAGAGATGAGCCTGCAGCACAGATCAATACACCCTTGCCCTGCACAGCTGGCAGTGCATTAGGTTACAGAAACTCCCAGAATATATTAGGAGTCTATGAACTTTAGAAAAACTTTCTACCTTTAAACTGCTTCTTTTAATCATGGATGGAATTTTTTCTCTTATCATGAAAAAATGAAGAAAGAAGCAGAAACAAGCAAAATGTGCCAGAGAAATGCTATCCCTGAGACATCCTGAATAATCTACTGGGGAAAATAGCTCATCCTAAGAGCAGAAGACACAATAAACAGGTTTCATTATCTGATAATAACCTTCCTTCTCCAGCTACATTAGTCATCATCAGACTGAGGGAATGAAGTGAGTCCCCAAGGGAATAAAAATATTATATCATTCAAACATCCTTTCTATTTTACTTATTTCATGCGAGTTTTACGATCGGAACCTTCTTTTTCTTTAGGACAAATAAGTAATAATGACAGTGAATCATAGAATATCCTGAGTTTGAAGGGACTCACAAGGATCATTAAAGTCCAACTCCTGGCCTCGAATGACAAAGCCCCAAGACCATGTGCCTGAAAATGTTGTGTAAATGCTTCTTGAACTCTGTCAGGCTTGGAGTTGTGACTACTTCCCTGGGGAGCCTCTTCCAGTGCCCAATCACCCCCTGGGTGAAAAACCCTGCCTCACATCTAAACTAAACCTTCCCTGACACAAATTCATGTCATTTCCTTGGGTCCTGTCACTGGTCACCACAGAGAAGAGATCAGTTGCTCCACTGGAAGCTGTGGACTGCAATGAGATCTCCCCTCAGTCTCCTCTCCTCCAGGCTGAACAGACCAAGTGACCTCGGACACTCCTCACACGTCTTCCCCTCAAGGCCCTGCACCATCCCCGTGCCCTCCTTTGGACACTCTCTAACAGCTCAGTGTCTTTTTCATACTGTGGTGCCCAGACCTGCCCCCAGCACTGGAGGTGAGGTCGCCCCAGTGCAGAGCAGAGTGGGACAATCCCCTCCCTTGCCCTGGCAACGCTGGGCCTGCTGCCCCCCAGGATACAGGTGGCCCTCCTGGCTGCCAGGGCACTGCTGGCTCATGTTCAACTTGCCATCAGCCAGGGCCCCCAGGGCCCTTTCCACAGCACTGCTTTCCAGCATCTCATTCCCCAGTCTGTCCGTACATCCAGGTTTGCCCTATTCCAGAGTCAGAATACGTCACTTATCCTTCTTGAACTTCATCTATTTGGTGACTAAGGATCTGAAAATTGTCAATATCTCTCTGCAGGGCCTCTCTGCCTCTGAGGGAGTCAGCAACTCCTCCAATTTAGTGTCATCAGCACACTTACTACGTACCCCTTCAAATCCCGGGTCCCAGTCATTTATGAAGATGCTGAAGAACACTGGGCCTAGAATGGAGCCCTGCAAGACCCAACCAGTGGCTGGCCACCAGCTGTCATCCTATTCACTATAGGAGTGAATAGTTTGCCTCACCAAACTGTGAGGTAGTCTCTCACCCATCACATGATGTGTTTATCCAGCTAAATGCTGGACGTTTTGTCTGGAAGGATACTGGAAGAGACAGGATCAAAACTTCACTGAAATCCAGGGGGATTACATCTATTGGCTTCCCTTGTATACCCACCAAAAAAGGAGGGTTACCTTGTAATAAGAGCAAATAATATTTGACAAGCAGGACTTTCCCTTCATGAAGCCATTCTGGCTGTGACCAATGACTGTGTTGTTTTTCAGGTGATTTTCAGTAACTTCCAGAATATCCTTCTCCATAAATTTAATAGGAACTGAAATAAGACTGACAGGCTTATAGTTACCATGGTCATCCCTCTTGCCCTTCTTGAAAGCTGGGACACTATTTTCTAGCTTTCAGTTGACTGGGAGCCTTCAAAAGTCATTGAGAGATACTTTGTTATAACACCAGCCAGCTCTTCCAGTATCCTTGGAGGAGGCCCACACAGTTCCACAGATTTATAGAGATGTACCCAGAGCAGCAAATCCCACACTAGTTCAGGGCTGACTGGGAGATTATCATTCACACAGCCGCAGTCCTCCAGGTCAGGGCACTGGGACTTTCAGAGCCCATCATCCATGTTGAAGGCAGAGGCACAGATTTGCATTAAACATCCTTGTCCATGTCCCTGTTTGTGAGGTGACCATCCTCACCTTGTAATGGGCTTTTGTTTTTTCAGCACTGCCTTTTGTTATAGATAGCTGTAACCATCCCTCATCTGCACCAGTCACAGGACTCATCACACCAAGTTTTGTTTATGTCAGCGATGTCATTTCTCTGGACTGGGCAAAAGCTTCGAGCTTTCTTGTTTGTTCTTCCTGCTGTCCGTGTTGGACTAGAAACATTTCAAATGCAGTTCATTGTAGCCAACACCTCATAGAGCAAGCTGAAAGATCTCATTAGCATGCACTGCCTCAAATTTTGCCATATTCCCATTGCTTATCACTGGCAAGCCTGGTTTTGTCCCTGTCCCCCTGTCAATCTAATCTAAAGCTCTACCCTCATGCAAAACACCTTTTCACCCCCTGAGAAAAGTGCATCCCATCAGGTGTTTTATAGATCATCCCAAGATCAAAATCCCCAAAATTCTGCTGATAACACCATTCTTGGAGCCATTGTTGTTCTCGTTGGTCTACCAAGGAATACCTTCCCATATTTTTCCCTTCCAGTGAAAGAATCGAGGAAAACACTATCTGTGCTCCTCATCCTTCAACAAATCACCTCAAGACCCTGAAATTTCTTTTGATTGCCCTTGGAGTTCTGTTTGCTGTCTCTCCTCTGACAATATGAAGAACAAAAGCAGATAATAATCAGACAACCATAACTGACTAGAGAGCTTTCTAATATACCTTACCCAGATGCCAGGGAGACAGCAGATTTCCTTATGGGCTGGGTCAGTACTACTCTGTGAAATAGAATACCTCCAAAAGCTCAACTCCAATTATCAGATGGGAGAATGCTTGATAATTCATGAAGAGAGCTTAGAGTGTTTATCCAGTTTATTTTCTGTGAAATCCTTGCTGAGGCAATCACATAAGGAAATTTTCTTTTCAGAATCAGCATTCCCACAGATTTCAATGTCATTTGTTACAATTATCAGTTTTGACCAAAAGGAAAATACAAGTTGCTGCTGCACTCAGGAGAAAAAAAGCATCCAGGCTAAGTTTTATATTACACTGTTCACTTCGTTTCTATACCTAATGCTCTGACTCATTAACTGGAGTTTGTTTCGGCTGGGAGGGACTTACAGTGAATATATTATAACCATCTCTGAATTTAATGGGTATCTGGCTCAACAAGCATAGATTCAGGTAATAAAAAAGTAACAAACAAGCAGCTGCAATCTACTTGCTGCTATTAATATTGCATTCATACGGAAATGATGTTCTGTAAAAATGATACTTTAATATCACTCACCATTGATAAAGTCTCCCATTTTGGTTATATCTGTAGTGAAATGCACTGCTTGGCTGCAAGCTCAAACTCTTCTGCAAGCCTAGGAAGGGCGTCTGGTAGAGGGTGGCTTTGAGTCTCTGTTTTCTCTTTGCAGAAGTACAAGAGATGACCATAGTGTGGAAAAGCCATGCATGCTGTGGCCACCATCACATTTCAGATACCCATGCAGTGCCATTATGTGGGCAATACAAGGCAGGCAAAGACTTCCAAAAGTGTCCACTCTCATGGACTTAACTTATTTCCTGAAGTTTTTACCAGTGTGTTTTGGTCATAGTTTCAGTGCATTCAAATAAATATGAAGGTAAGCATCTTTATCAATATGATAAATCCTCAAAAGTTTTCATCTTTCATTCTTGGGTACATGCTGCTTTGTTAAGTAGCGAGTCACAAATAGGCACTCCCAACTGAGTTAGGCAGGACAGAAAAAAAAAATCAATGAAAGGGCAATACTGAGAAATATTTGGGACAGTGATCTTGTGCTGGAGAGTTTCTGACTACAACTACTGGTCTTGTTTACCTTCAAAATAATCTAGGCTTCTTCAAAAGAAGAAATGGCTGAGTGAGATATTTTAGAACATAGCACTGGCTCTTGCACATTTAACCTTTTATGAACTCTGGTGAATTTGTTTTACTCACATGGAAGACAAAAAGAACACCTAGAAATCCATCGAAATTTTCTGTCAGACTTGTTCATGCTAAGTACTCTTTTTCTTCAATAAGCACATCTTATTGCCAGAGAAAAAGATGTCAGTGCAATCCTTACTCATCTGGATTCCACACGAACTGGGCACTCATATTATCAGTTTGCACTTCTCATACTCTCAGTTATGTTGATATTCTTGGTAGACTTCTTCCATTTTTTCTGACTGCATTTGTCATGGTAATAACACTTAAATATTTCAACCTAATAAGATCGGAAAACTAATTTTTTCAGTTTGCTAGCCAAATTAATTTCTATGGTTTTTCTCTCCATCTTGGCTTCAGATTGCGGTTTACTGGACATTTCTTCTAGTGAATACTGAAAAACACAGACAACCTAACAGCAAAGCCATGGATCTTGTTTGACTCTTGTTTCTGCTTCTCAGTCAAGCGACAGTGTTAAAGAAATGAAAAATCCTAAGACATGTAGACAGATCAGAATATCACACTGAAAATCCAATATTTCTTTCTATATGTGTAACTGGAATTAAGGATTTAAGAGGAAATCTTATAAACTAGAAATCTTTCCTATTGCATCTCAGATTTTGCTCATAGGTACCACATTGATATGAGCTGTAATGTCATTTCTATAAACAATATAATAACTATTTAAGAATGCAGTTATCCTATTACTCACACTGTCTATTGAGGACTAAAATAAAGATTAAAATCACAATGGAATAGAATATTTATTTTAGGAATGAATGCAGAGTTATATGTTTGTTATATGTGCTGTGAATTCTACAGAATTCTCCTCTTCCCTTCTCTCATAAAATTGAAGACTGATTTGTATGTTTCTTTATGAGCCTTCACCAAGAGTATATGGTAGTTCAAATACCTTTATAGAAGCAAACCATTTGCTGAAGTATTTAATTGGATTTTCTAGTGGTCCCTTAAACTGTCACTGTTTTGACAGAAATGAAAGCAGTAAGAACTTCCAAATAAATCTCTGTGACATACAGATGTTTAAAATGCAATAATAGACATCAAGTCTATAGAGAAAAACAGGTAATCAAAGTTTAAGTATCCTACATAACAATAAATTTTGTACTGCTGTCTATTCAGTTTTCATCCATGAAGCTTAGCATTATTACAGCCAGTTGCTAATGAGAAAAAATGCCTTATTAATTTAGCATTTTATTTACTAATAGTTATGAAACCCAGGAATAGGTCAGTTTAATTCCAGTTCCCAAGGAACATATTTTCTTTCTTTGTATGCAAGTATTTCATTCAGTGATATCTCTGACTCTTACTAGGAGAACTTACTTATCTTACTTTCTATTGAGGGGATATGACTTAGTGTTCTTTTATCTTGAATAAAACTGCTCTATTGACTAAGAGTAATTTTTAGGTCCACAGCAATGTTATTTAAATCCTTATTCAGGAAAATGAAAGTTTCAGGTTTTTTGGGTTTTTTCCTGTATTTCTATTTTAATTCACAGTGATACCAATTTTTCTCCATGCCTTGCATAAGGTAAATTCATAGCCTGTGATTTTGGTGAAGCCTTCATTCCACCATTCTTTAAAATATATGTTAGAATGTGCATGAAACTTCTGATCAAAACCTGAAGTTTTGATAAAACAAATTAATCTGTAAAGATAGAAAAATACTTCATCTAATTCTAATTCCTAGATATTAATATGCACTTACTATCCTTTAGTCTACCAGACCCACTCCAAGCAGAATGCTACCCAAAATGCACAGTTTGAGTCTGATAAACAAAAAAAATATCTTTTAAACTGCCCAGATCTTCATCTCCGTGCAACAGGAGATAAGTATTCTTCTCTAGACTATAAAATAAATTAAGCAGCATCTCCCTTAAGGATAGGTGCAGTAAACTGTCTATCTGCAGCTTTTAAGTTCCATGGTTTTTCTTCTTCCATGTTAGCCTCTGACTTCTCATCTACATTCATTTATATTTCTCTAACTTCTCGTCTGCAAACACTGGTTAAGTTTTCCTTCTTTTCTTTTGCACCACGCTCTCTTATACCTTACATCATAGCCTCTCCCACACTTTCTAAAGGGCAGTGCCTTAAAATTGCACAAGGGGAAAACTAACTTTGCTAGGCTCATGCTGAATCTGAGTCTCCTTCACTCAGCAAAGGAACACATTGTTTCTGAGCTATGGGTGAATACCGCGTGAGCAGGTGAAAATGGGATTTGAAGGGTGCGAAGAGGGTTTTTATCTATAATGCATTCATCCCGCAGAGCCCCAGTACAACGGCAATAACTAGCTTTTGTAGTGCTAGAAAATTGTTAATAGTTTTGTAAGTGAAGAGAGGAAAAACAGATAGATGAGGAAAGAAGGTGGTTACACCTTACCACGTCTTAAGTCTTACAGTATGTTTATGTTGGTTTTAATTCTTGTCATTTTTCATCTTTCTTTTTTCACAGGTGATGGAGCTCATTTTTAGTATCAGTAGTGTGTGCTGGTAGGATCAATATGGTCTCCTTCCAGGGCCTGCACTAGCCAACCATGCAAAAAAAAGTGGCTGTTGAGTGTTGTTGGGAACACTCACTAGTATCCGAGCATGGAGAAATAACTGCTTAAGTACCTTGCTAAGAGCATTAAGAAGAGAATTCACCTAATGTCAGAGACTGCAAGAAAATATAACCCATAATTTACCTTTCTATAATGATTAAAGCAATGCCACTGACAATTGTACAAGAAAATTAAAAATTTTCCATATTGTATCATGACCATGGAAGAAATTATAACTGGAGTTATATATCAAATTATTACAATTGCTCTGAGAACTAGGAGGGAAATTAACACTAGGATTATCTGTCAAATTTTAGAAAAAATGTCAACTCTTACGTGGAACACTAAAGTGCATTTATTTTATTATAATGCCTAAACCAAGTAGATAATTTAGAAATGATTAAAGCATCCCTGGTCTGCTATACCTGAGACAGAAGCTGTGTAGACAACTTTAAAACCTATTACCCTTTCAACTTTTAGCTCAGAGCAGCCAGCCATGCTTTTGCATGACAGAAATTCAAAACATCAAACATCCTGTTAATGCATTACTCTTTAAAATAGAAACTTGCTCAATTCATATCCTCAGAAAAGAATTCAGATAACCTAAGACTAAAACACATCAGGATAGCTTAGATCAATTAAAAATATCTCAGCCAAGATCAGCTTCACTAAGCTCGTGCCACGATTCATCCACATTCTTTTCACACTGTATCAATGACTTTTGGTGGTTGTATTCGGAGTAATAACTTTCAGAAGACAACAGGAATAAAACAGCTCTTCAGAGCAGAAATATCTGAAAACACAGGGTAAACTACAAAAAGCTCCACTGATCTTAAGAGCTAGAAGGTACCCAGCTCCTGTGGCTCCTGGAGTATGGAATTTGTTGTTTCACTCACAAGTCCAGCTCCTGAAGAGCCATGTCCTTAACCTGTCATAGGCAGACACTGGGAAATTTGGATTTACACTGGTGAATTCAAGTGCTCAAATCGATATAGAATCATTACAGTCTTTTTTTTAATATGAAAAAGAGAAGAATCCACAAGTGGTCAACATTTCTCCCTGTTTTCTGGTGATGTAGGTCACTTTAACAGAGGAGTGCTCTTTGTCTGTGCATACACACGAGCAGCTGAGTGAGGGTGCCAAGCCAGGCTTTTGGGAGAAGTACAGTAAAGAGACACAAGGAGATATAGCAAATCCATGTTAGCAATGAAGGAGGCACCCAGAACCCCTGGAGGTGGGTGGGGGGCTTCAAGGGCAGCCCCCTCAAGGGAAATGCTGAAACACTAGGAATCACCAAGGCCAGCAGCTCCACTGTTCTGGGAGCAGATGCAGGCCAAGGACAGATCACCATTCGTGTGATCACCCTTGTCATCACAGGGCTAGAGAAGCCACAGACCACTGTGGGAGGCCAGAGGAAATCTTGCGGCTTCAAAGAGCAGGAGGCGCAATCTGGGGAGTGCACACTGCAGAAGAGGGCATCTTTGCCAACAAAAGAAAAAGAAAGAACCTGGATAATAGCATCCATGAGTTATATAACAAATTTGACTTCTAGAGACACAGGCTCTAAAACCTGTGGACATTTTAGGGAAATCTCATTTATTTTAGCCATGAAGGAAATAAAACTAAGAAAATACTTCATTTAAAGGCCAGGTCTTTCATTGCCATTAAAGCTATATGGAGAGAGTTGTCATTCCAAAGTACTGGGATGTATTTAGGTGTTTGTGCCTGTAGTCAGACAACGCAATTGAGAAAATGGGATGCAAACCAAATTTGTTTCTTTCCAATAAAAGCTAATGGAATGCCAAGACAAAATTTGAAGGAATAAAAAAATAAATAAATTAGTGGTCCCTAATTATTATTATTTCTGGACTAACCGATGTTAATTTGCAAATTTTTATACCTGTTTAGTCCTAACAGAATATATTGTCAAAAATGGACGGGTCTTCAGTTAACCACTGCTACTGAAATGTTGCTAACCATGGATTGTCCCGTCTTGAAATGCCAAGGGAAAAATCTCCAAATTCAGAAAAAAGAGTGGTAGATTAATAGCTTATTATTATAAACTTTTCAGTGGTGTGATTTTTCTGAAGTGTCAGTATTTCTCATGAAAGGAGGAAAACAAACAAAATAATGTATATTTGCCCGCGGAAGTTCATTGTGACTGTGACCTTCCCTTTTATTACTCTTTTTAACAGCGAATCTCACATATTTATAATTTTTGTTTTATATTTATTTGTTTTGCATATTATAAATACGTATTATATTATTATTATTATTTTATAAGTTAATCACAGGCTAGGTGCCTCATAGACTATATCCTAAGAACTGGAAACTATAATAGAGATTATTTTTTCCTCCCTTCGAATGTAAAACTGTGCTTAATGCCAGGGCTATGGTCAGATTCTGCTTCTCTCTGGTAAGGTGGATATTTAAGTAGCCCATACAAAGTAGAGCAGCTTCAGCAAGAATAACACAATGTGCTCAAACTCAGAGCACATGAGTCAGGCTGTCAGTGCTTTTGCCTCAGGAACAAAGTCTCAAATTCCATAAGGAAGAGAAGGACATTACAGCTGAGTTTCCCATAGTTTGAGTAGATGATCTTACTCTAACATCTTGACACAGAGTTTTATCAGTCCTTGCATGTCATTTTCTCAGTTGAAACCAGAGCTCTGTGGCTCTATATGTGCATTCAGATACTTATGTATGTATATTCCAAATGTCAGCATGTGCGTTCCCTGTGAAATTCTCTTCCATACAGCATGACTCTAGAGGTAAGAAACGTTATAGGGATCTAAAGTAATAAGCAGAGGTAAACTATAGCAATAAAAACTGACAGAAAAAAAAGCCAAAAAACTGAAGAAGAGACAAGACAACGATTAGAAAAAAACACTTTGATGGTCAGTGCAGGAGAAAATTTAGACATATACTACATTGAGGCATTTCTATCAGGATTAAAATATTAAAGGCTGAAAGTAGTAGTAAATATACTTATGGTCTCTTGTGGATCTGTTACTTTTGACAAAGTTTAATTGCCTAAGAAATAAAATATATTCACTTCCACTTAAGTACATAGAAAAACCCATTCCTAAATGTGTCACACTGCTTTGATTTTTATGACTTGATGCATTCTTGTCATTCTCAGCAAGCCTGAAGTTACTGTGCCACTCATCCATCCATTGCTTGGTAACTTTGAACCTGTCATGTAAGAGGAATTCATCACCCATAGAAAGATGTCACAAGGTGTCAAGCCACAGATTTGTCTTTCTTATCCTTTTGCTGCAAATGAGATTCTACTGTCAAGATGATAGAAAGTTCGAGGTGGAGGAAGCTAGCAAAATGTCAGAACCTCACTCACAGTGAGTTAACACCTGCATTCACATCTGAATTGAGCTCTGGCGAGGCTAAGACTTCTTGAAATCAAACTAAGGACCAACTTTTCAAACATCCTTGATCATCTCCTAGTCTTAGGTAAATGGCGGCAGGTTGATTTGCTACATCTGTCAACACCAAGTTCTGCAATACAGCTGAGAGAATATTTCTGGTACATTCTTCTGTGACACAGAACCTCACATATAGTCTGTGAGAAAAAGTTTAGGATTGCAGTCTCAGAAAAACTCACTTCCAATTCTCTCTTAAGAGACTGATAAAAAATGCTGGGTTTGACTTGTATTTTTATTCAGTCTAGAAATAAGCAGAAAACCTAGGACATAATGAAATATACATTCTTGCTACTCATGAATTAAATAGTGGGGAAAATAACAAAAAAGAGAAACTGGAAAATGGAGAGGTGAATGAGATCAGGAGGAGTTTCTCAAAGATGGAAAGAATGGATGAGAAGTTCTCTTCCAACGTAAATACCTAATTCTTTGAAGGAAATATAAATGTGAGAGGTGTGCTGTATCTGAGCATATTGAGGAAAGCTTGTGTGTAAAGAAAAATGGACAGGGACAGAAACAAAAATGAAAAAAGAAAAGTAAAGTTCAAAGTTCAAATGCTTCTTTTCATTGGCTCGGTTAAGAAAATCAATTTGTTTCTGTGCTTGTAATGGAGACAGAGGTAACCTGGAAGTCTTAAGGTTTATATCTTTGAAAGGCAATTTTCTAGTGAAACCATGGTGAATTAGAAGGATCATTAGATACTAACTTCCATCCAGCAAGATCGTTTGAAAAAATAACTGTGGGGTTCTTTGCCGTTTTTGCATGAAAAAACCCCAGAAATATGCTTTTGTATGAGTTTATGATGGCATGTTTTTATAGAAGAAGAGAAGAATTCTGAAAAAATATTTATTTTGATAAGTAACCTAAACTATTTTGTTCTGAATTGTGAGCTTAAGCAGCATGGTAGTGACTCTCTTCCACGAGGAATAAAGGAACTAATTAGCATTTAGTTATTCGGAAGAAGTAGCATGCTGCCATAGTTTTATATCTTTGTGAATATTATAAATCATGTTTATGAAGACAATAAAAAGTTATAAATGGTTACTGCAGAGCAGAGTGGTCCATCTCAGACACTCAGTATGTCAACTTTATTTCAATGGCTAAGGAAGGTAATAAAATAGGGAATTGTAATATATGTAACTTACTGTGAAGCAAACAATGGTTAATGCAAGGTCATCCAATACTTGTCAGCAGCTACATCAGCTGTGTTTAGAAAAATGCATAGATAAAGCTATTTTATAATGAATTTTGGACCCCATATTCCTAACCTTTTGTGCCACAGGTTTTTCATAGAATGTGTATCTCACAGTAAAGTCTGAATTGAGAAAAAGAGAAACTTTTATGATCTGTCACTGGATCATTTTTGACAATGCCTTCTGTTGATTTATTACAGACAGTAATTCAGATCATCTTCATGATTAGCACTCCTAACTTTTCATCATGCTAATGCCAGTCACTTTCCTTCAAGAAAATAATGACAACCTGTTACTGCCTATCATCTCTTCATTTTTCACAAGCTAAGTGGTTATTTTGACTTGGGAAAAGGTTCAAAGAAGATGAAACGATGGCATCATAGGTATCCTCACTTTTAGTGTTACTATATCAAGTGCCTCTCAAGAGTACGGCCTGATACAGTACTGACTCAGGCTAAATCCCTGTGGGAGTACTGTTTGGCTTCTGTACCAAAAGGAACATGTGCTTTCCCAGAACTGAGAAATTATGTCTGCTTATTTAAATGATGGGCATGTTAGAAATTCCAATAATAGTCATTTTAATTCAGTAGTGAACTATGGGAAAGATGAGAGAGTACCCTGATATAGCATATAACTTGTTTTCTCTAACTTCACTGTTGTCATTTCAGAGAGAGTGAGTTTTCATCTTGAAAATTGATGTGTTAAGCATATGAATTAATTTTTAAACATACGGGTTCCTTGTTGATATTGCAGACAAAAGATGACTTCTGTGTGGTATAAAGAAACAGGACTGCCTGTTAACCCTTTTTGGAGGACAAAGCAAATGATATTGTGTGTTGTTTTAGCATGACACTTGACTTTAAAAGTTGGTGGTAAACCATGTATTTCATGAAGCTTTCAGTGCTGTTTTTGGTTGTGGTTTTTTGGTTGGTTGGTTGGTTTGGTTTACTTTTTTCCTCTTCTTCTTCTTGTTTTGTTTTCTTTTAATTTATCATTATTATTGGAAACTTATACAGCTTTTCAGGTTACAGACTTCACTTGTGTTTTTATTTTCTGTGACTCATTTCCTTACTTCTTTCCCTGGTTTTGTCCCTGAAAAATCTCCTTTACTTTCATTAGCTTACTTACTTAACCTGTCTTGGTAAATGATCTAATACTGAAGATTTAGGATTTCTTTGTTTTCGCTGCAAATTCTAATCCATCTATACCACCTGGGGCTGCCAACACCTTGCAGCCCTCTCTTTCTATTCATACCAAAGATTGGACCCATACAAGTCACATTAGGTACTTCCTTAAAGCTTTTGTATGTGTAGTCTGCTTGACAAGGATGTCAAGCTCCTGCAGGTTCGCCTCAGACTTTAACCACTTTGCAGCTGCCTTCTACACATCCCCATCCTGCTTTTTAAGTGTAAAAATAGAATTCTATTATCAGCGTGCCAGATGCGTTTCCATTCTCAATCAAAAAGTCTAATATTTAAACCTACAAACACTACATCTAGCCAAGAAAGGAGAAAAACCAAAACCAAAAATGGGAGAGAGATAGAAATAGACTGTTTAATTCAGTATGTCTTCTTCTGGGTCTTCTTCTTCAGAGTCACATTAATAAAAACCTTTGCCAATACACAAAAGCATCCTCAGGTAGAGAAACTCAAATCTAAGTATAGCTTCCAGCTGTTGTTCATTGAGATAGCTAAACTCCGATATAAACAGTTTTGAGGGTTCCTATTGTTTAAACTGAAACCAAAATCAAATTACTAACCTAGCACCAATTTTGTATGCTAGAAGTTTCATTTAGGAAGAGCCTTTCTCTGCTATAATTTGCAACAGGCTTCTAGGCTATGACTTCGTAACCAAAAATGTGGGTTTTTAAATCCCATCTGGTAACTAAGCCCCAGAGAGTATCATGGGGAAAACTGGGAAAGTGTGAGAAGCTCATGGACTTAGGTACAGAGAAAGTTTAATAAGTAAAGCAAAAGGCACAAAAGCAAGGAAAGTAAAAAGGGATTCATTCACCCCTTACCCTGGGCAGGCACATGTTCATCCATCTCTAGGGCAGCTGGGCAGCATCACACATAATGGTAACTTGGGAAGACAAACCAATATTCCCAAGGTTCCCCTCTTCCTTCTTCACCTAGTTGAATGTTCTGAGTATGATTATTCCACGTGGTCTGGAATACCTGTTTGATCAGCTGGGGTCAGCTGTCCTAGCTGTGTCCTCTCCCAGCCCTTGTGCACCCCAGCCCACTCACTGCTCTGGGCAATCCCTGATCAGCAGTAAGGAAAGCATGCCTCAGTTTTTGACACAGTTTCCAGGACAAGTCCTAAAACGACACTCAGACTAGCTATTGTGAAGAAAACTAACTCTATCCCAGCCAAAGTCAGCACAATAATTAAGCAAAAAATGTATAAAACCTACATCTATTCTCAAACACCTCACAATGCATTATTGAGAAAAGTTGTCTACACTGCATTCAGCACTTAAACCTTGTCCTTTTTATTGTAGAGTTTATCATAGGCTGTGCACACTATTTTAATCTAGTACTTTTAAGGTCTGCAGATTGATGCAATTTGAAACAAAATTGCGCTGAACTTTTGACAGAATCAGGGACAAGATCACCTGGAAAGGAAGCTATCAACAGGAAATAAAATAGAGCATGGCACTGTGTGCAAAGGCTCATGACCAAACTCCTGGAAAGCTGAAACATGCATTGCAAGTCACTGTTCAGTAAGAAATAAAGAACAAAAATATAGTGAATATTTCAGGGCCACCATATTTTTGCACCCGCCAGTAGTATATGCAAGCAATACAAGAGTGTTCCTCCTTTTTGATTTAAAGCAGTGTTAGAAATCCTAGTGCTTTTATGGGAGAACTGCTCCCAACCATGGTCAAGCTGTGAGAAGAATACTGCTTTAAAACTGTAGTGGTTTGTTTTGCTACTTCTCTAGCACAGAAATGAGAGAACTTTTCTCTGTGTTGAGGCTTTGCAGTAGCTAATTGCAAAATTGTTTAAATTATTTCTCCTCTCCTTTATTTCTTGCAGATTTTTCTCTCCTTCCTCTGCATCTTCATTTGTCATGTTTTCTTCATTTTCCAACTGGTTCTTACACAGAACACTCTGCACTATTCTAGCATAGGTCATGTTGTATCTCTCTGGTCTCTGCCATGACAATGCAAAACTCTGTAGGGACTCTTTAAAATCATGAGTAGACTGAGCCTCTTCGTTGCTAATTGCCTGCTGCAGAATAAAAGCTATCAAAAAGGAAACCTTTCTCTCTGCTTTTCAGAGAGTGACTGACAAGTCTCTGAACACACTTTCTGCTTCTTTTTTTACACCTTTGCTGTACAGCAATAGCTGGAAATGTCTAGTTTCACTTTTGAGATACAAAACCCGACAAGAGCAACCTGCACATCTCCCACAGGCACCGCTTACAGACTATGCTAATACCAGAGTATTAACTTCTCTGCTTTTCTAAGAATGATAAATGACTTTCTGTGTTCATGTGTGTCAGCTGGTGTGAAAAGGAAGCATTGTAAATAAAAAAATTGGGTTGTATTTAATTTTCCTTCATCAGTTGGGGAATGTGATTCCCGTACCTGTCCTTTTTCCCAGCTCCCAAGCCCAGAGATCAAGGGCTCTTTTTCAAGCTTCTGTCTCAAGAGTTTTTACACTTTAAGTGACGCTTTCAATGAAGAGCTAGTTGGGCCAAAATTCACCAGCAGTGAACAACTATGTATTACAAAACCTCCAGAAACAAACAAACAAAAAACAGTAAAAACCACAAACCAAAACACAAAGAAATTTCTGTTTTGCTAATTAAAACAAAAAAAAAAAAAAAAGAAAATGAAGAAAAGGAGTGGGGAGATAGCATCTTTCCCTATGCACAAACAACTTTGTCTTTCTGCGCTATTTGCCACCTGCAGTGATACCCTTTGGGAGCAGACTTGGGGCAAATGTTGACTTCTTTGTTATCCAAGAGATGTCTGTTCATGCTTGGTTTTGTAAATAGAAACCCCATGAATCACCTGACAATTGGAAGGAAAGAGGCAGCTTGTTCATTTTCCAATAAGTAACTTTATAGCTGACTTGTGAAAAGTGCAGTCTTTTAGTGACACTTAAGTGAGCTGCCAGAAGTCATTTGGAGCAATGTGCACAAGAAGAGTACTTGAGTTGCCTGAAAAATACCACCAGGCTCCTTTCTTTTTCAAAATAGCAATCATAATATAAACTCCACCCAAACCATCGTGTCTAAGCTAACCAAAACGCCATGTATTTCTCACTGGGGAGAGGAAATGCAGAGGAAGGAAGACTAGTCACTGCCATGTGTAGGATGAGAAGGTCAAGTATGCAGTGATGGGCCCATGTGATAGAGGTTCTATAGGGTATGTGGCTGGTACAGCAAGGCTGGTTGGAATGGGATGGAAGGGAGGAAATGCGTACAACTGCCCAGAACAGCCAGGGAAGTTGATAAGCTCCACCTAGTTTTGGACAAACCTAAGCAATAGCATGGAAGAGAGAAGAAAGTCCTGCTGCTGCCAGAGGTTATAGATGTTCCAGTCAATAGGCAGATGGGGGAAATACAGTCCCCAAGGGAAAAATTACACAGTCAAAAAGCAATTGCTTGCATCTTGCCAATGAAAAAGCTTAAGGGACAAAATAAAGGAATATACCTGATCCTACTCAGATCTATAAAAGCAAATGGTAGTCACTGGCATTTAATGCAAAAGCTACTGCAAGTTTCCTTTTAAAAGGAGAGGTAATGGCATAGCTTTAAGATTGAAACTCAATTGTCTCATGCCAGAAAAGATTTTAAGATTAATGAAGGTGAGAGAGATTCTGCCTGTGGCTTTTAAAATGAAAGCATGTAAAGAAACTTTTCAAGTTTCAAGACTTACAAGGTCTTCTCTAAGACAGCAAAGTTTTCTATCTTAGTCTTGGTGAGGTTTTTTATACTATATATTAAAAAAATTCTTTAAATAAACTTTCTGCTTATCTAGGGTATAATTTTTCCATCAAGTAGTGGAACAGACCTGAAAGCAAACCAAACAATGAGAAAACCCTAGTGATTCAGAGAGATAATCCTCTTGGAAGGTATTCTGCTCTGGGCATAAATGTTCTCTCATCTTACTCATCTCTGAGAGGAGGTCTGGACATGCCACATCTCTCCCTCTGCCCCTTTGCCTACTAAGGGGAAGGAAATCTTGGTACAAGAGCTAGCAGGAAGCAGCCAAAAGCTTAGAAAAGCTATTCTGTGAAACAGAAGTATTTCAAAACAGGACTTCAGAGTCTATTGAAAACCACGTGTCCCACCTTATAGGGCTGACCATCCTTTCTAACCCATACTACAAGATTCAGAAGCTGCTATTTCAATGAAGCTTTCTCTTTTCATCTTGTCTGAGGTGACTCAGAACATCCTGAACTTGTCCAGCTCCAAAGTGTTACCATACTTTCCTCTCTTGGGCTGTTCCCAGCCTGTAAAGTTGGACCAAAAAAGATATCTTGATAATAAACATCTCATTCTGTGTGATGGGGAAATACAGGTGACAGATATTTGGATTTTACTTCATTGCTGTTATCCACAGAATGAGTCTGAAGTGCAGTGAACTTTATAGTATCATGTTTCTTTGACAGAAATGTACTTGCATTAATGAAAATATTAACAGACCCTGGCACATATGGGATAAGTTGTGAAAGCAGAAGAGCTACCAGGAAGAAGGCTGGAAAAATTAATTCCATGGGTTTTGCATAATTTGTGCCTTTGTAGGTGCTCTTAAATTTGATTTAAACTTAGAATGATTGCCCTTGGGGTGCTGGGTAAAACATCAGTAAGCACTAGTATTGACTTCACAAAGAGGTCGTATTGAGATCTAGGTTATTTATTACTGCACTAAACACTCCTCCTTTCATTTTGTCCCTAGCAAGCTTTTGATAAAGTTTATTTCTCTTTCTGCTTTGTATGTGACTTCTCCTGCAGCGAATACTAGTTTGCATTTTTGTCAGTGAAGTCCTGCATGTATGTGTGTATTCTGGTAAAAAATGGGCTCTGTAACACAGTCGGGGAGAAAAACCCATTCAACTACCCAGCTGAAATCACTCAGCGCTGTAGTACTCAGCATGTATCCAACCTCTACTACCATTAGTAAGTGTAACACTTGTGGACTGTTTGTGCAGAAATCATAAAGCAATAATGTTCCCCCCAGCCCCCGGAAGAAGAAGCCCCTCATGTCTCTGTGAGCACAGCACTGCCCGGTGCCGTATTTCTCCTCAACTCTGTGATACACGAGAAATTTTTTTCACATAGCTTGTGGATAACAACACCCAGATGAGAGGTGACCAAAACAACTGTAGAGGAGGAAGCAAATGCCAACAAGCCAACAAAATGTGCTCCCATTTAATAGAGGGAAAGCAAATATTTCCAATAATTTATAATGATCTCATTTTAATAGGCAGTCTGTGGGCTCAGAATAGATGACCTAGTATTTTTTTCTAAATAACAGGTAAACATGCAGCTAATAGAATGTGATTTAGTCCTATGAATAAAAAGATCTCATAGATTTCCTGTAACCAAAGGTAATTTCCAGAGGCATAATTCTTGACAGAGACCTGCCATCTTTAATTTTAAAATAAGATTCTGATCTTAATTGGAAAATTCTATTTTTGCCAGGGAAAGTTGTTTTCTTAACCTTTTCTCTTCAGTGTTTCCTTATTATCTACTGCAAAAGAATTTGATTTTTTATTAATTTGCTTGTTTAGCCACTCAGGAACAAAGTATCTTATTATACCACAAGTTATAGATGTGAACAAGGGGTCTCTGCACAAGAACGAACAATTGTAACACGGTTTTTTAGGGGCGTTTCTTGTGTTTAGAAATCACTTTGCCAGGATCAGCAAACCTGAGTAATTTGGAATACACCAAAGTATCAGAACTACTCAATTAAAAAAAAAAAAGCCAACCATTTTTTTATGAATGTATTGTCCTCCTGATTATATATTTTGACCTGATTCTTGAAATTCATTATAAATACAACTTTGTCCTGGTTTTTGCGCACAGCAGCTCAATATCTTTCCAAATTTCACTGTGGTATGCAATGGAATTTACTACTCATCTGTCAGTTACAGCATGAAGTTACATGGTCATGAAGTTTTTCATATTAATTCAGCCTGAAAGCAGAATTTGACCTTATTTTTAAAGTAGATTTTCCTGAATGCTTACAAATGCTGTCAAAATAAAAAAATTTAAACCTCAGTCTTGATGATAAGTGTCTTTACTCTTTTTCCATACATCACTGAACAATCAGAATGCTCAGTTTACCTTGCACATTTCACTGTTCTAAACCATAACTTTATTGGTTACGTGAGATCTTTGGTTATGTGAGATCTCTGAATATAATAAAATGGATGTTTTGGGGTTTGGTTGGTTGGTTTTTTGTTTGGTTTGGGGGGTTTTGTTGTTGTTGGTTGTCTTTTCTTTGTTTAAGCACAATGAGCTTCTGACTGAATGAAACCAAGCTTGACATATTTTAATTTGTAAATCTATTCTGAATTCCTTTTTCAACACAAAACCAGAAAGATAATAGCACCAGATTGGCTGCATCTTCAAAATTCAGAAATAGCAAGACTTCTAAGACTATTATTCTACATTGATAGGAAATTTCTGAAAGAATGGCACAAGACCTCCAGCTGGGGAGTGCTATGAAAGTAAACCAGTGTGTGTGAATCCACTGGCACAAGCTCTGTGTTTAGAGAACACAAATGTTGTTCAAGTTTTATGAGTAGCCTTGAAGTGATGGCTGAAACTGCAAGGAGAAAAATACTAATGAATTTTATGTATTTGCCTTCAGACAAAGATATTAATCAAAATTACTTTTTAAGATGTACACTAAGCTATTCTTATGACTATTCTTTCATTCTTTTTGATTAAAAATAGGCTTTTTTCAAACCTTAAATAAAATGACTGGTTTCATAGAAATATTTTGCGGTTCCATATGGTGACCAGTAGCCAATTTTCTAAGGTCAGTCTTCAGAGATCCTAAGCTTTATCACTTGTTAAGTAGTTTTTTCATGGGTTTTTTTTCCTCTACATATGCTTGTATATGTTTACTAATTAGGAAAAAGTCAGAAGACTGTGTGCAATGAGTCATAACGTGGAACATTTATAACACACATAAAAGAAAAAAAATTATAAATAGTTGAAAATTGTAGTCTATCAAGTGAAATCCAGAGTCTGATTTGGCATTTGGAGTTTTGGTAGTCAGTGGAAATAGGTCTTCCTCTGCCTGACCTGAATTTGTCCCTAGGACACACAGTGGCAGAATTTTGGTGTTTCATCTCTAAATTATGTGAATGTTGAAATATGATGTACTAATTGCCTTATTTTTACTTAGTAGAATGATAAACAGGCTATTAGAAAGGAAATAAAACTTATCAGGTGATGCAACACACTTTCTGGGATCGCCCAGTCATGTCTAGAGTGAGAGGATGCCCCACAGTCTCGTGTCTTCTCCCACTGCGAGTTCCTCTGATGAAAACTGGAGGAATTACAGAAAGTAGGAAAAGAATGAGTGGGAAGCAACAGAGGTGGGTATATTAATGACAATGACACAATGACCGGTTTGTAGGAAGGTAGGCACAAATTTCTGCTGGAGGGACTAAAGCAATATATAAAGAAAGGAATTTTTCAAATTAACCACAAACACATTGCCACAGGACAGTTATGTGAAAAAGTGTTTAGAAGGAGTGAAAAACTGTTATTCATGTCAGAAGAAGCATTGCCTGGGGAGAAAAGATATTAAAATTACACTGCGCACTTTAATCAAAATAATGATGCAGCATAGCCCTCCAGGGCATGAGTTCAATATGAAGTGATGTAGGCTAGAAAGACAGTGCCCTTTTGGGCAGGTAGGATTTCGAAATCCTGACTCATGTAAGATTTCTTTACCCTGTCTTTGAAGTGTTTGCTACAGGCTCAGACAGAACATACTGAACCACGTGTCTACTGGTGTGTGCTACAGAAACACCTGTTTTTATGACTTCTGAGTGGAAACAAATCGGTTTTGTACTTTCTCTTGAGATGTGAGCACCTTCATAACAAGATTTTAGTTGTGCTTAATATTTGAACCTCCTGTTGTATCAGTATTAGGTGTATCTACGTGAAACAAACTCCACCTAGTATTGTGAAAAAAAAAAAGCATGGAATATCTGCTTAAACTTTTTACATTTGTTCATAATATTCTGAGCTAAGAAACAGAGTTTCTTTCATCCTATTTACAGAATGCCTTTCTTTTTAACAGAGGACTAGACAAAGTCTGTGTTTAACACAGAAGTCACTATCTGTGTGATTTTAGTACTGACATATAGTAAATGTCTACTGGGAAAATTAATACACATTGTACTGCATTATTTAATTTTATTACTGTCCTAAATTTGAAGACATTTGATGGAAAAATTATGACTTGCCTGTGTGTATTGTTCTATTGTATTAATCAAAAAAGGGTTCTTATAGACATACACAAAAAATACGCATTTAAGAATTATTTTACATGCATTCTTCTCAACTTTATGTATGAAGAAAACTTATTTTTATTATTCACTGTCATCTTATAGGCCCATGTATTTTTTCCGCAGGTAGAAACAAGCAGGTATCCACAGTATGTTTCTGCTGTTGTCGTTTAGTCAGGCAGTTATTCTTACTGGGTTGTTTGGTTTTTTTACCTCAGAGTTCAACTTCTATCTCACAATAGGCTTTTCTTTGTCAAATCAGTGGGATACTGACATATATTGAAAGAAAATTTATGTGTGACATCACTAATGTTAACAGATGTTAATGTGTATTTGATAATAATACTAAAATAATTAACATTAAAACAATGTTTATATGAGATTTTTTAAAATTGTTTTTACTTAGTAAAGAGAAGAAATGCTTACATCAACTCTCCAAATTACTTTGATACTGGAATACTGAAGACTTTAGTTTTATCATTTAGGGCAGAAAGGGAAAGCATCTCATTTGATTCATTTACAGATGGCATTATGGTAATCAGAAGTAGTTAAGCAAAATAACCAACTTTTTCTCGTATGAAATGAGCTCTTCAGCACGGCTCCTTTTAGATTCAAAGCTAACAGAATCTTCAGGATCCATATTCCATTTTCAATATCTGTTCTGAATCTTACATACAGGAAAATGCATTAGTATTACTTTAAAACTTCACAACCTGAAAATACTTGCAATTTTTTCCCCTCTCCCTTCCTTCTGCTGTCCGCTTCCAATTGCTTTTTCCATGGTTTTTGGCAGTCTTCCATATTACTATCTCCAGTTTTACTTTTTATTTTCAGGTCACTTGGAAAATCCACAGATCCAAAACTGGTTGTAAACTTTTTTTGACAAAGTGAATAAAAGTTGCATAGGATTTTTTGACAAATGAGCAAAAAATCCCTGTTCTCTCTGGGTTTGCCCCTGGATCACAATGTCCCCCTCCCCTTCTTCACAATGAGGAATAGTTATTTCACAATTTCAGCCCAATGAAAAAGCCCACAACGTGCATCCACTGATCTTTTTTTCTAGTTTGTCCAAAACTGCTCTTGGACAAAGGTTCATGTTCCATGATCCATGATATGCTACATGAAGCATATGGTATCTCTTTCCAGCTGTGCCTCTGCTGTTCTTCCTACCTCTATCTGTTTTAACTTTATTCTTATTTAGAGTAATTAAAATTATTTTCTGTTGCATTTCCTGTCCTTGCAAATAAAGAAAAAATTGTGCCAAGTCTGTGATGTCTATGTTCATTACATCAACCTTTTCTCAACTGTAGATTTTTCCTCTGTGACTCTGTTTAGCCACAGTGGTGATTCAATTAAAAAAAAGTTCAAAATCAAGTTTTACAGAATTTCATCTTGATAAATTGGTATTTGGTTGGACAAATATATTTTTTTTCTAATTCTTGTTTTATTACTTTATTCAGTGGAATACGGAGTTTGCTCATTGGGATGCTATGCCTATGCATTTATTTATTCTATGTGAAATGTGCTTCTGTCTGTAAGTCATCAATGTTATTGGTACACAACTGTGCAAGTGGGCTCCAGTTAACCTGATTAACAACTTCTAAGGTGAATTCTATTTCAGGAACTATATACTTTCTGAAATTTACAGTTCCTAATGTAAATATTTAAACTAAATTCTTAAAAAATGGTAACCAGTAGCCTGAAGGGTGCATGCTGTCTTTATCACAGAGATGAAGCAATCTCGAGGCTGAAACATGCAGCAATCCCTTTGGATGCCTTAGTAAAACCACATGGCCTTTAAGGACAGAAGGTAGATCAGTGTGCAACTGTGAGTCTAAACCTACATCCTTTTGCTGCCAGCTTCAGACAAGAAGGATCATTATAAGTAGCTGCATTAGGGGAAAGAAGTGAGATATGTTAGGGTGAAAGCAATGAGTTTCATCTTTTTTTATGTTCTCTAAACCATTTAGCCTGCCCTATGCTTCAGCACTATTTAAAATGAGACATTTTAATATTTTTTCTACCATTTTGCATGTTCTTTGGAGAAAGACAAACTTTTAACTTTAGCTAAAATGCTGGGGTGCTTGATTTGAAGTGCTTTGAATCAGTAAATATGATAGATGTGTAAGGGAACTAGAGCTAGAATGGCTTTAAATCTTTCTTTATTGTAGCATGTAATATCTAGTTTTCTAATGCAGATGCTTTACTTGCCCCATAGAGTTCTCAGTGCCTGTTGCAAAACTCTCACTCTGTACCTCAGAAATAGTTTTTTCTGACCTTTTCTGTGGAAACATTTTCCTGAAAGACTATTTAAATTCAATGGATAAATGTGTCCCCTGAAAGGTACACTGGTGGCCACGCATATAATCTAATAACCCTTAATGAAAAATTATGGTAAATGGAAGGGCAGTAATCCCAGAGGCTGATTTTAGCACATCTCACTGTATCTGGCTCAGAACCATCTTCTGAAAAGTATCTCTTCTCCTACAAAGACAAAAAGGACACTATGGAGAATAACCATGCTGGTAAATACACATTTTGGTAAATACCCTCTACTTCCTCAGCTTGTGCAGCCAATGGCTCAGAAAATAGTTTTACAGGAGCAGTAACTTGCTTTTCAGAAGTGGTAATTATCTAAACAGAAAGAAGAAATCCTGTTTCTACCCTCACACCTCCATGTTTCATGCTTTTCCCATACACTCAAGCTGAGAGTGGTTTCTCAAGACTCTGCTCTGAGTTCAGAGTCCCTCGCTCTCCATGTATTTGATGATTACAAGAGTTGTTTCCCAAAGTTTTCATCTAGGTTGCACTGACATGGAGTTTAAGCTATGTAGTCTGGGGCTAGCAAAAGAGTCAGGTCTCTGCCAACTATGCTCTGCCAACGATCCCAGAATAATTTAGAGATCTGATTCATCATAGGTCTTATCTCTCATCTTAAAACAGGAAATCAATTGGGCCATAATCATGCCAAGGAAATTCTCACCTAGGAAGACATATTATGCTTATTTTTAAAGTATACTATTATCTCAAATTACTTTATTTAGTATGTAATCAGCATTTGCCACTTCCCTCCCTCACTACCATTGTTCTTGTTAGTTTTTATGATCAAACAGAACATAAATAAACCAGTAAATCAACACCATGGACAAGAAACTTCCAGAAAGTACTTAGTATTGATAGACAAGCTCCAAATGTTTTCTGTGGTCTTTTCATGGCTGTACTTTCTTGATGATGTAAACATTTCAGAAAATATTTCCTAGACTTCTTACTTCCACCTGCTCCTTCAGTATTTCCTTTCATTTGATGTAATACATCTTTTCTGGTTCTAGGAAGCATGAGAAGCTGGAGAGGCTCACTCTCTCATAGGTGTGCATTTTCTGATCCTCCTTCTCTCTGTCCCTCAGTTGTTGATTGCTCTGATGCTGTTGTACCCATTCCCTGATGTACTTTCCTTTTGTAGCCTTATCAACTAGATTTATGTTTAGTAAAAGGGAATAGTGAGAAGTTGGGTGATTTCAGCAATCCAACCATTTTCAAAGGTATTATATGGCACATAACGTCACTGGCAGCAAGGTCCTCTCATGACAAGTGAGAAGTGAGCTAGCCACAGTGAAACACACACTTGTGACTGTCTGATCACGCTGCACCTCTGCCTTGAACACTGCGTTAAAGCAAAACTACTGCTGGACTTTCTGGGCTCGTGAGGCATCAGGCTGCCCTAAGCCAGGCTGAGGACTTTGAGCCAAGCTCTTTGGGCAGTTCTGCTGTGGAGGTCTGCGCAGAAAACAGCCCTTGCCCTTTCTGTTCACTCTCCCTTTTCCCCTCTAGTTAATTGTAAAAACAATAGAGAAGTCAGATATTTGAATTTTAAGGTTTATAGAACTAAAATTTTGTGTGTATCTAATATGACTGGATAGTTTACAATTAACTAGAAATTTTTAAGTCAAATTATTTTTATCAATGCTAATTAATTAAAATTTTAATTTCTTCAAATACTTTTGCTGGATCCAAAACATGTTGAGCTCTGTAGAAAGACTAACAAACTCAAGCACAGTTTCAGGCTGGCAGTATTAGAGAAAACATGTTAAGGTTTTTTTTTTGTTAGAATGACTGATAAAGTGTGATTAATTTCTTTATGTTCATGTTTGCTCTCTGTGAGTAAAGCAGTGAGCTTGGTGGAAATTTTTAGCAAGAACACTAAGAGCTTAAGCAAATATTGCATAATTTTAATGGGAACAATATTTTCAATTATTATTTTGAAGTATTCACACAGGAAAACTGGGGAATAAGTTCTGATATGGCTTAGGTTTATCCCAGTATTCCCACAAACTTTAACATAACTAAGGTTGTATTAGAGATTCTAAGACTTACATTTAACCTCTCAAGGTTCAGTCATAGAAACACACTACTGTGTCTAAAAAAGAGTCTGAAAATTTTTTTTCTTGGATCACTTGCAGTGTAACTCTTAGGAGATGTGCAGACAGAAGTTAACGGAAAAACTTAATACAATAGAAATTTCATGATGAATTAAAATATTAACAATACAGGAAAAATAATTACAACGAGTCTACAGTGGAACAAGACCCCAGTTCACAAGAGGTATCAATCCCTAACACTTCAACTCTGATAAAGCAGATAAGAAAATGCAATGGTAGTATGGCACATGAAGAAAAAAACAATTTGTAAAATTGTATTTCAGAAAGGAAATGGTTTAGTCTTAAAAAAAAAACCTTACCAGCTCTGTCATTTGTGTTTAGTGTGGAATTTCAGCTTGGAATTTCAGCTTGAAACAAAGGAAGGAGTATTGCCTGGTTTGAGTCAGGGATGTGGTTGTGGGTTTCTAGATTTTCAGGTAAAATCTTTGCTGCTAATACCTCTGGAAGTTCTCTTTGACCCTTTTCCCCTCAATGGCTTTGTCTAGAATAAAAGTACTAAACTTTTTTAAATAACAGAATTGCAGTTTTTCTGTCAGACTTTATGGAGGAAATTCAAGGGTCCTTTCATTCCAGTCTGGATTGAAGCATTTGAAAGAAAATAATTCAGCACGGCTTAGTTATGAGTCATGTCCTTGATCCGCTGAAGTGAAAAAACTGACAAAATACAGTCTTCAGAGAAATACACCTTAGAGCTCCTCAGATAAACAAAGATCACAGTTACCGGGCTGCAGCATCCAAGCACCTTCAGTGGGATTTTCATCGCCGTTCAGGAGTTCAGACCTCAGCCTCCCTGCCTGACAAAATGTAAGCCTGTTTTGAAGCATTTTCAAAGCAGTGAACAAGCACTTACTGTGATACAGGGTTGGAACCTGCAGACAAGTGCCAGGTGTCACATACATGTTTCCTACTTAATGGTCATAGATAACTTATGGTATATTCCAGTGTTTTCATACCAAAAGCATGGCTGCTGATTATTACTTTATACTATTAAAAATGGATTTGGAGAGTCATGATGGGAAACAAAATGTTAAAATGTTGTACTTCCCATATAGACCATGTTTCGTTTTGAGATTTAGCTTGTGTGAAAAGCACTTACTGCAGTACATATATTGAAAAGAAGGCACAGAGACAGTTTTCAGCTCCTTTCAGTCATAGCTTTGGTTACAGAATTATGCTGATAAATAGAGAGAATTCTCCTTGGCCTTGAGACATTCCTGTGATCTTGGGGAAAATGAGGGAAAGGCAGCAGAGAGAATTCCCTTTTGTGTGCTAGAAGTGAAGAGGTAGTAACACAAGCCACAGCTGACCTTTCAGAAGTGGATGCATCTAAACAGATTTAGAATTACTGTACAGCTGTGGGCCTCATTAGAACAACCTTCATAATAATGTTTTCCACTTTCTCAGTTCTAGCAGAATCAGGAATCTAGAGAGAATAGAGAGAAATCTTTTGATCCTTCTGCCCTTTAGACTCAAGTGAAACCAGAAGTGTAAAGAAGTAATAAAAGCAAAGGAAAAAAATGTCAATTTCTTAACACTTGTTCAGTTTTGGATTAGTTGTATCATATTCCCTGGCTGCTTCTTAAAAATTAATCACTCTAATCCCCTCTCTTCCTTCTTCTTAATTTGAATAGCTCATTTAAAACTTTCAGTGAATGACATCCTTCTGTTTCCGGCTGTCAACACAGTTACTGCATTTTAGAACATCTCATTCTATTTGCTACTACGCCATTTTTTTGGTGAAGTTTTTATTTTTTGGTAGCTATTTGCGCTCATAAATATCTGAAGTACTGCTTTTGTTCTACTTCAGTCTTGCTCACCCTCTTTTCCCATTCCTTTAATGAATACAGTCATGGTTATCTTCCTTGTGTAGACAGATCATATTTTCATCCCCATTTGCCTCTCTTTTCACCTGTTTGGAAGGCTGTACTGGTTTTGAGTACAAAGTAGTGCACTGAAGCAGCAAAGGACTCTAAATGGGAAGTTAGCAGAGCTGAGTAGGAGCAAGAGGTCTGAGAAAACAAAGCAACAAAGTTCAAGGAAGTCAACTGGATTGGAAATCCTGAGGGAAGAAAATAATTACTAAGAAGCAGATGCTTGGAGAGGCGAGGGAAAGAGAGTGAAAACGTGAGGCCACAGCAGCTGTCATCCTTCAAGCCCTTTTATTATGCCACAGTCGACCCAGCCAGAATCTTTCACCATCTCTCTGACCTCCTGGTGCTCCAGAGTCCCTGGCTCAGCTCTGTATGGATCTGTTATGGGCAGAGCCCTGGCTCCCGTAGCTGAGAAAATTGCAGAACTGTAATGAAGGGCTGTGAGCAAATCTGTAGAACAGAAGCACACATGATAAGGAAAGTACAATCACAGCACTGGGACTGTGTGGTAAAGAGCTTGTTAGCTCAGGGGCTGAGGAGAAACCAGCAAAATTGAAAGGTGCAAGGTTCTCATACACTATTGGAATGAAATTTTGGTATGTAAGAAAAGGAGGAAGAAACCAGTCATGTGAAATGGAACAGCACGAACAGAGTGATTGTTGATTTCTTTTTTAATTGGTTTTCAAAATATGCAAATAACACATCCAACGAGGAAGGACAGGATACACTAAGAACTGTGTGAAGATCTCATTCTCATTCAATGTGTTGGAGTGACCAGGATTATCAATGCCTCCTGAGCAGGGACAGAAGCAAACCTCACCTGTCTGTGAGGCCTTTGGGAGAACCTGGGGACAGCTTGCCTCACGGAGGACAGTGCAGAGTCCCGGGGAACACCTATCTGGAACAGGAATGGAAGACGGAGTAGATGAAACCCACAGCTACACAAAAGGCAAACAATATATTTTGAAGATAAAGCAATGAACCAATCACTTTGAAGGAAGTAGAAAACAAACTTACTAATATCACACATCCCCACAACTTCAGTGGAAATATAATGGGAATAGATGATCTTCCAGGGGCCCTCCGTATCAAGAGACTTTCTCCATGGTATGTGTATAGGATAATTCCACAAAAATGAAACTGGAAAACATGTATCACATGAAATACAGTTTTTCTTCTCCTCAGAATCATTATATTAGATATTAGCTGGCCATAATCTGAATGATTCTTGTTCTTTTTTCAATCTCTGATACTGTGTGTGGCATGTACTGGAAACTCTTGCCCTTTGAAAAGAGATTTAACACCAAAGGAATTTTCCTCACCTACTGAGGAATAAAGTCCAAGACCTATATTTGGCATGTCTTCAAAGGTCATTTGTACATTTTACATTGAGTTAGATTTCTCCTGGATACTACTGTGACAGAATTCTGGATAAAATCATTCTAAGAAGGATAAATGGAAAAAATAAACCTTCTACAAAGAATAAGGATGGAACAGGAAACATTTAAGATTTCAGTCTAAGAATGATTTTGTGTAGTCTGTGAATGTGGGAAAAATTGAGAGAGGTGGGATAAAATGGTGTAGTACCATAAAACATCTAGTGTTTCTAGTAGGAAAAGACTCAAATTCATTCATGAAAAACTTGAGCCCATTCCCAGGAAACTGAGTCAAGTAAGCTCCTTGACTTCTTTTGAGAAGCAAAAACTGCTTACATACAAATTACATTAAAGGTTTGAAGATGAAGGGAACTCAATGGCAGGAGAGGGAAGAGTGTAACTTAGGGAAAGTTGAAAATACTTGTGCAAAAAATACTTACTAAGAAAAGTTCCTCTCCGCATTAAGTGTCTTGGCAATAGTTTCAACCTAAATACCCCTAATGGACTTGGGTTAACAACTAGGTTCAATCCCCTCATTCCTCTGCCCTTTTGCTGCAACATTCTCTGCTGCAATGCTGCAATGTTCACTGCTGCAAAATCTAGTGCTGCTCTGCCATTCCCACCTGTACTGTCTTCACAGACACCCTGGGGTGATGCCTGCCCTGGTGGGCTTAGGATTGGACTGCCCCAAACCATTGCAGTTCTTACAAACAGATTTACAATTGCTTTAGCTTGCTTGGAGCAGGTGCCAACAGATCTTCCTTTCTGGAGTCCCGAGGACCTCATGGATTACTTGCCTCCTTTCTTCAACCAGTTTCCACAGTAGCTCTGCTCTCAAAGACTTGAGATGGTACTTTCATCTCAGGGTTTACAGAACTGTGAGATTTCCAGGAGTAGTACAAAATGGAAGAACTGTATTTTGCTAGTAACAGGAATTTCAATTTTGGTTATGCTGTATGTTTTAGTCTTGGGTAATATATGTGGTGTACAGGAAGAAAGCACATAATTTGAATTGATAACACATCCTAAGTAGCCCTTAGACAAAGTGGCATTACTTATGCCCTGCTAAACTTAAAAACATCACAGGATCAGAGAATTTTCTGAGTTAGAAGGGACCCAGTAAGATCATCAAAGTTTAACTCCTGGCCCTGAACAGGACAGCCCCAAGAATCACACCAAGAATCACACACACATGTGCCTGAGAGATTTGTTCAAATGCTTCTTGAGCTCTGTCAGGTTTGGGGCTGTGACCACTTCCCTGGGGAGACTCTTCCAGTGCCCAACCACCCTCTGGTTTCCAGATGGTTTCCCAACCTAAACTTCCCCTGACACAACTTCAGGCCATTCCCTTGGGTCCTGTCACTGGTCACCACACAGAAGAGATCAGTGTCTGCCTCTCCTCTGGTCCTTGTGTGAAAGTTGTCACTGCAGTGAGGTCTTCCCTCAGTCTCTTCTCCAAGCTGAAAAGACCAAGTCACCTCAGCTGCAGCTCTTATCACTTTCCCTTCAGGCCCTTCACCATCTTCATTGCCCTCCTCTGGTTGCTCTCCAATAGCTTTATATCCTTGTATTGTGGCACCCAGAACTGCCTCGAGCTGAGGCTGCCCCAGTGCAGCGCAGAGCGGGACAATCCCCTCCCTTGCCCAGCTGGTGATGCTGTGCCTGATGCCCCCAGGACACAGCTGGCCCTCCTGGCTGCCCGGGCACTGCTGGCTTAGGTTCAACTTGCCATTGACTGGGACTCCCACGTCCCTTTCTGCAGTGTTGCTTTCCAGCCTCTCATTGCCCAGTCTGTCTGTACATCCAGAGTTGCCCCATCCCAGGTGTAGAATCCAGCACTTTGCCCTGCTGAATTTCATACGGCTAGTGATTGCCCAGCCCTCTAATTTGTCAAGGTCTGTCTGCAGGGCCTCTCTTTCTTTGAGGGAACCAGCATCTCCTCCCAATTTTGTACCATTTGCAAACTTCCTAAGTATCCCTTCCAGTCCTGTGCCCAGGTCATTTACGAAGATGTTGAAGAGCTTGGGGCCAAGGATGGAGCCCTGCAGAACCCCACTGGTGACAGGTCACCAACCTGATGTCACCCCATTCACTGTAACCTTTTGTGCCTCACCCATGAGCCAGCTGCTCCCACATCCCATCATGTGTTTATCCAGCTGTGTGCTGGATGTTTTATCCAGGAGGATCCTATGAGAGACACTACTGAAAGCTTTACTTAAATCCAAAAAGATTGCATCTACTGGCTTCCTTTGGTCAACTAGGTAGGATTACATCTATTGGCTTCCCTTGTATACCCACCAACGCGGAGCGTTACTTTGTAGTAAGAGTCAATTAGGTTTGACGAGCAGGACTTTCCTCTCATGAAGCTGTGCTGGCTGTGACCAATGACTGCATTGTCCTTCAGGTGTTTTTCAATGCCACCCAAAATAATCTTCTCCATAATTTTACACATATGAATACCAGTATCATATGAGAATAGTATTAGCAGAATTAGCAGCTTACAGTGTGAAGAGTATTCCTGCTGAAAATCAAAACCATGGGTCTAAGGATTTTCATCACAAAAAAACGATAAAGGAACTTTAAGTGCTTGATTCTTACGAACATCCACATTTTGAACTAGGTTTGGGGAAGCCATTCCTTTGACTTCAATGTACTGTACTTAATAGCAAAGTGAATCATAAGAATAAATATCTGCTGCATTAGTACTGTCTGAATATCCATGACAAACTAAAAACTAATAAAAATCAAGTGTTCCCTAGCATATCTGGAAGGCAGCAGATGTTTGGGAAAGACAAAGCTTAGGAAAAATCAAAATACATGTAATTCTGTATGTATAAAACTGTATTGTACCCAGTGATATTTGACAGTAAAACTTTTCTGTTGGTATGTCATACCAAGTATGCTGAAGCTTTCAAAAAGAATAAAAGTTCAATGATGACACCAACTGGTATCAAACAACTGGTTTATTTCTATTTGTAATGCCTACAGAGTCAGCTTAGAGAAAATGAACAAATGTCGGACACCAGAAGATTAATAAAAACAAAATACACTCAAAACAAAGGAAGAAATACAATATCGCACATCAATATTTAAAATATAAAAGCAAAGGACAAACAGGTAAACTATTTGATTAGGAATTTGTTTTATTATAATTTACATAAATTTGAATTATTCTTACTTCTTCCAGGTAACACTTTGCTTGAAAGTCAAAGAAGTCAGTTAAAAAAAAAGGTACATCAGTTTAGCTAGGATTATAGGCACAAAGATGTTACTTTGAGGGGTGTCTTCTCATGTCTTTGAAGTTAAGTTCATATGCTTGCTTGCTCCTCTGAGGTATTCAATTAATTCTACTACTTCTGGAAAAAAAAAAAAGAAAAGAAAACAGAATGCTTAAATTTTTGTGTAATGATGAAAAGGAAAATCAGTTAAAATGTAGGACCTGTGTTTTGAATGGTGAATATGTGTTTCTGATTATTTGAATTATTGGCTCCCAATAACAAAAACCCACTAATTTTAATTTTCAGTTCTACAAAACACATACATCTCATAGGTTTTTCCTATATATTTTCAGGGCGGACAAATGGCAGTGACTTTGGGAATCTATGGTTTTCAAGCTTTAACTTGAGATTCTTAAAGAGAGGCTGCTTTTTAGACAAATTTGACTCTTTTTCTTTCTTGTAATCACTTGTTTTTAAAGTGGGCCAGCATAAAGGAGAAGCACAAAATATTTTTTTAAAATATTTGCTCTTTTCTCAAAGTGCATTCCAAAATGTTTGCATTGAACTGTTTTGTATTCCAAACTTAGTCTGTCCAAATGTGCTTTAGTCAGACCACCAGACTGCCCCTCATGCTTTCAATAACATATTACCCAAATATTAAGGATCATCTCATGTAATTTACAGTGATTTTCAGTAAATATAGGCAAACTGTATATATACAGTATCTGGGCCAAACCCACCATGAATATTCTAACTTCTGTTAATGCGTGATGTGAGTCTGCAGATCCTTTTATTGATTTAAAAGCATTGATGATGTTGTTTTGAGAAGAAAGCTCCACTAATGCTTCTGGGATGTTCTCTTCTCTTCTTCAGCTGGGATATGAACAATGTGAACCTTTTCTGGAAAGAAAATAAAAGATAATTAACAATAATTTCAAGTTATATTATGCAGAGTTTAAAAAAAGGGAAATAAATAAAGATAAAAAAACTGTAAAGTGAAGAAAGTTCTTTCCATTAGAAAAGAAATCCCAATATTTAACTGTTTTCCACTGTTCTCACCTAATCTTGCTGGTCCTCTCCTGGTTTGCTATTAGCTTTAGAAGGCACCGAAGATTGCAAAAGTTTGCTTGCTGTTATTTGTAGTAGCATGCAAATGCATTGTAGAATTATTTAGTATTTTACACTTAACTGAAGCCAAGCCAGTAGAGAAATACTAGGAGCTGTCTCTATCCTTCTGCTTTTGCCCCTTGCGATAATATAGAGCAAGTTTAATGCTATTGTAATGGATGACATTATACATTTTCGTCTAAACTTGTGTTACAAGACTTATGCTGTAAAAGGATTTGATCTAGGCAGTTGCACAGCACTGTCAGAGAGTTCCTTGTTAGCACTTCATTGCTGGTACAAGGAGGGGAGGAAAATGGTTGTTAACACTGTACCATCACACACAATCTCTGCAGACATAATGCATGATCAGATGTGAGATTTGAACACAAATTAGTGTTTTTCAAGCCATCACACAACATGCCTCATGTTCAGACCCTTAAGAGAAAACCAGACTAGATAGAGGCTTGAACACCTATCTTAAGACAGAGCAAGTCACCCTGTGGAAGCATGATCACTGGTTAAAGACTAAAAGTCACTAAATATGTGACTTCATTGGACTATGCTGCATTCATATTCTGTAAGAATAAAATGAGTCTCTGATCTCCCCTCTGTGTGCTTTACACCTAAAATTGGGTGTAGACTCAGTCAATTTCCAACCATTCCCAGTACCTACAGAGGACAAGAACTTTTCACAAATGCTCTACAGAATAATATTCTTTGTATGGCTTTTGAATTTATTGCTGTGAATCAGAAAAATCTGTCCTCTGGATTCTAGTGGTTATAAAACAAGTTTTCATTCCCCAGATATTTCCAAACAGTCAATTTCATAACGTTTCCAAATAGGTGAAGCATCTCTATGATAACTAGGCTATTTATTTTAAGGACTGCTTCAACCAGAATTTCTGCAAGAAAGTATGGTAATGTGGGATGGGACACATGCTTTTCTTACAACATTTTTGAAAGAACTGGGCCCAAATGGTAGTGTTGATTCCCTGTATCTAGAGTGAATGAGCACCATACCAATGAATTTTGCTAGTACTATATTTTTGCAAGCATTTCTTCAGAGTGTTCACAGGAAAGGAAATAAAAAACCCTCATGATGGGAAAACAAAGGATGACATAAGCTTTATTCAAAGTGCTTGGCCCGTACTGAACGTGGCAAAGCAACAACTTTTATGGCTTTGGGTGTGAGTGGGGGCTGGCTCATGTACACTAGAAGCAGCAATTGTAAGATATCCTGAGATATAAATAAATTTTGTTTTACTTTTTTCAGAACATAAGAAAGAAAATAAAACAGAATACTGGTGTTAGAGATTGCAAGCTTGCTAAGATTCCCAAGGGTCAGACTTTTTATGTAAATGCAGATGTTTCATCGTTGACTCTTCTGCTTCAGCATCCAGTGGTTAACAAGATTTACATCCATGAGCTGGAATCAAATTATGATTCTGTACATTTCTGTAAATGGTGTTCAACATGGTATCACCCATGTTTGCTGACAGTTCATAAAGAAGTCAATAAGCATCTGTTATTTATTGAGATGTTAAGTCATAAAACTTTGTGTAAATGGAAAGGTTAGTAAGACCTTTTACTCCTAAAATACAATACATGGTGCTCTGTTTTAGAAAACCCTTCAAGGAGCTTCACTCCTGTAATCAATACATTTCTATATTTGTACACTTAATCAGAACACATCTGCTTTTCAGTTGTTCAATAAGAGAGACATAGAATCAGTGGTACTAACTTTATTACATTGATTTCTTTTGTTTTGCATTTTACTCAGATTGCAAAATTAAATATTTTCACTTTAGTAACTAAAATTTGATGTTTTAGTTTCATTCCTTTAGAAAATATTTTTCTCTCTCAAGACAACAGCATCTTAAAACTGCAGCCACTGCCATTCATCATTTTAGCTATGAGGACTCGATATTTCTGTTGTTATTTTTTTCTAAGTATTTTCCTCACTAAGCCTGACATCTGTTACTCAGTATCTATACAGAAAAGCATGTTGCAGATGCTTGCTAACAAGATGTTGAAAGAATGTGATGATGTGACTCAGGATTCAATCCTTTCTGTGCCTAAAATAATTGAGTTTACTGAAGTAGTAAGGTCCTACAGAGTCAGTTGCACTAGACTTTTGGAAAGCATTCTAATAAAAGAAACAGTTTTAAAAAGTAAAATATTTTAACTGTGTATGGTAGAAGTTGCTGTCAATTATGTAAAAAAACTCAAGGCTCACATTTTGGAGATTAATAGGAATGCTTCACTCTGGCAGGTCTTCATGTAGCCAAGAGCAGAGACAACGCATGTGTTGCTGTGGGATGTGGCTTTCATCACTGTACTGTTAAACCCACACAGGGGAAACACCACTGCTCCCCAAACTCAGTGACCGCGGAAGAGCAGCCACCTACACCTCTGCCCTGCAAGCATGTCAGGACAGGAAAACTCCATCTGGACAAACTCAGCTTCGGCTTTGCCCAAGACAGATACTGAAAACCAAACCAACATAGTTACTAACAGTATTTTGCTCTCCTCTATCAAAATATGGCAGATTACAAACCTACAACAAATTCATCGAAATTGTTGTTGAAACTGATTTTATCTGCTGGGATAACCAACTTTTACTCAGATATCCTATAGTGTGTCTGGATATAGAGATGTGCCACTGAGGGGATATGAAACGCACAGAGAGCTGAGTGAGCAGCTGCAACATGGGGCTGTATTTCACAGCAGAGATTCTGCCTGGAATTGATGGGAAACTAACAAAGTCTCCTGCCCCAACATCCTGGTCTCCAGTGGGAGCTGGAGTACTGCTTATTGTTGCCTGGCGTTTCCTGGCTGCCCTCTGGCCAGACGCCGGCTCCGTGAGCCCCTGTTTAGGGGCGTGCTGCTGCAGGGCAAGGTGTGGCTGTGTCACACGGAGGTGAGGCGGCTCCAGGAGAGAGATGAGTGAGGCGTGTGGAAAAAGAGGCTCAGGAGGCGAAGGGCTGCTGGAAGGGGTCTCCCCCATAGTCTTCGTTTACTGCAGGTGCAGGCAAAGGAATCCTAAAAGGAGAGCTTGAGGGACAACTCCACAAACTAGGGTCCGTGCAAGAGTTCTTAAGGGAGGGTAAACTGGGAGGGGTCCAGGGTCCTGGCCAATAGGGACACAGATAGGGGTAGGGTACAGGGGTTCAGGGTCCAATAAAATTTTCAAAGGGGAGGGTACAACGTACAACAACCAAGGAAACTTCAAATGTAACAGAACCTTCTGGAGAAGTGGGTAGGTCTCAGACCTTGGTCTCGCCCTTGGGATCCCCCCCAAAGGAGGAGCTCCCGACCTCCAAGGCGGAGTCCTCATGACTGACAGCCGCAATGACCCAGGCCGAACCCGCCACAGCTTACATTCACAAGTTGTTAAGAAAAAGGAAGACTATAGCCAAGATACCTGATTAAACTATCATTGATTTACTAACTGCTCCCTTTCCCAAATTAATTGGTACCCTCTTTACAGCCTTAAGAAAGTTTTCTTGGTGCTCAGCCCTAAATTTCTTTCTAAATGAAAGATTTGCCCCGTCAAGAGCCTTTCATAAAGTGATTTGTTTGGGGAATGAGCCAGTGTTACTGAAGTGTTTGAAGGGGCCCACAAGCAGATTGACTTGTCCCTTTTTCCTGCCAGCACCTGGCAGAAGGTTGCACAAGGACGAAGAAACTTTCTGTAATGAAACCCAAATGGTGAGGTTATTTTCATGTTTCTCAGCTCAGTTCTTGCATTAATAATATTATTTAAATTTCAGTGGAAGGAAAATCTGAGTAAAAGTCTTTCAGCCATATCTGAGTTTTTATCTCAAAAACCTGATTTTTGATGATAGCTAAAAAATCTGTTTTATAATCTCAAGTGAAGAAATAAAATAATGCATATCTGAAGATTGGCTTAAGATTTAGACAAAAAAAAAAATCACAATTTTTCTTCCATGTTTATATGTGTATTGACTTATCTAAAGTGTTCCATGGTTGATGAGTAATAATACCACAAAACAGATTATAATAGAACTGAAGAGAAAGTTTAATTTTTTTCTTATATTTTGTTCAGAAAAGAAGCCATAACCTTATGCCAAAAAGTGTTTTCCAAAGTGTATTGGTTCTGGTGGAGGCTTTGATCACATTATTTGAGAGAGATTGTCCTTGGCCGAAGGGACATCCACATCCAATGTGGAGAACTCCAAACAGCAAAATCTGTCCTCTTCCTAAAGAAATCTTCCATAAAATATGCTTTGCCATTTCAGGGAATCATAGAAACATTGACTGGATATCTGTCATCTAGTCCAACCTCTGTCTTGAAGCAGGATGGCAACCAAAACAAAACCAGATGAGATGTAGCCTGGTCTCACTGTCTATATGGAAAACTTCCAGGGATGGTGAGTCTGCAGTCAGTCTGCACAACCTGTTCCAAAGACGGACACTCAGTCATGAAGGATCCTTCTGCATGAGCTGATGGGAAGGGGGTCTATAGGTTTGGAGAGGAAAAGTGTTACCAGTGAAAGCTGGCCAAGGTAAGGGAACATGAGGGAAGCAATGAGGGAAGCATGCAGGAATTTCAGTGAGGGAAGCATGCAGGAATTTCCCAAGGGCTGACAAGCTCTGGGTGTTGTTAAGACCTGTTGAAACTGGAAGAACTGATAAACTTGGGCACTGAGAGCCCAGCAAACCCGCTGAAGGTCAACAATGCACACAAGTGTGTGGGGTGGACCGCAGCCATGGAATCAGAGACTGCTATACACAGGTGACTACTGCAGGGCTAAACACACACCTGATGAAACAAAGGGTCCCTGGGGGACTCCAAAGAGCAATGGAGAAGGCAGCACAACCCTTGGCTTGTGAGACTGCAGCTGGCCTCCCCACTGCTGCTCCAGTGGGGCAACTGTGTGGAAACATGTGAGTCAGTTGCATGAGGGAATAACTGAATGTGGTGCCTGAATAGTTATCTTCTGTTAATAACTTCAAGCTAATGAATAACAGGTGTTTCTAAAAGTACTGATGGCAGTCTGTTTGCCCTTCCCTTTCCCTGTTCTCCCAGTACTACAGGTGTAGCCTAAGAATTGTTATTTTCTTCCAGTTACAAGCTCTTTTTTTTATAAAACAGTGTTTTTAAAGAATATTTCTTGTGCTTGAATTAGCAATACTCCTACTGTATTAAACACATTTCTGTTGTTATTTAAAATCCCAGTAGTGTATCGCCTTACAGAATATTGTGTGAAATCACACGTTTGCTTAGGGAAAGTGAAATTGAAAACAAAAGCATTTCCCAGTAAAAGTGCTGAAGTCCTTGCCACAGGTCCTTCAAATGGCTTGGGAGCCTAAAGCATTTTCTATCAATTTTCTATCTCTCCCAAATGTGTTACTCATGCTTTCAGAATTGCTTTCTTGCCTTACAGAGACTGAGAATGTTTTCTTGATGCAATCTCATCAACTGGTGCAACAAATATGGGGAACATATTCAGTGAGGGATGAAGTAATGGAACTATGATTAGTAACATTAAATTCTAAGTCTTTTCCTGCTGGGTGGTGACATCAGGATGGGATGTGGAAAGGATTCAGGAAATTCTAGAAGTGGCCTAGACTACATCCTACACATCAGTTTCTGTGCTTATGCTTTACTTGTTCCTTCTGTGGAATCTTCCCTGCATATTCCTGTTCCTAGAGGTAAATTATTGTATTCTTCAGCAGACATTTCACCAACCTTCTCTTTCCCTGCCTTCCATCTCTATACAAGCGTGAAGATTTTTTTTGGAAACTACACTATTGTAATATTTTATGAAAATATGAGGAGACTGCAGAAAAGAGAAGGAAAGCTTATGAAGTCAAAAATTTTTCTCCACATACTTAATTATTTTCTTCTGACAATTGATAAGAAACACTTACAGAAATCCTAGACAAATCTTTAAAAAAAGGTCCTCCTTAAACGTACAATAAAACTTATGAAAGATTTGAGCCAGAGTTGGGATTCTGCTGTCCTGAACCCTCCCCAAAGCATGTCTGACAGTTCTGCTGGTAGGAATCTGCGTTGACTTCAATCTTTGGGGGTTTTTTTGTTTCTGGTCACTTGAATGGCTGCTGAAGTTTTTACTATATACAACCTGGAGCCTAATGTCTTTGGGTGGTTAATATGTACGCTTTGTTCCAGAGAAACTATGAGGGTTATAAATTGTAGTTTAATTGTCTGAATAAAAGTCTTTGAATTTCTTGCACCCACTCATAGGATGTGACTTCTCAGAGGAAGTCACTGCTCTCTTAAAAGGCTGATAAATAGTTTGTAGTAGTCAGTGAGTGAAACAAGGGAGTATCACTTCCTGCTGGGGAAGTGAAATATAATGCTGTATGTAAATTTTCTTTCAGACAGTTTCATTTTTGACATCAGAAATGCTAACTGGTTTTGGCTACTTTATGCTATGCTTCTGTGTATTGATGGAATATAGATACCTCATGAATCCTCCATATATGTCACAATAACAGAGAAGCCCTTACCGCGTTTACCTTACACTGACGAAGACCTTTTCACTGAAACAATGTGTGCCTGATATGCACAGCTGCTGTAATCTCTCTTCATTATTTCTCTGTGGCTTTGCCCTGGGAAAGCTGGGCAAGGCTGTTTTGGTCAGAGTGAATGACCATGCTGTGTTGCTGGGGCCTTTCTCACTTGCTTCTCTCGTTTTATCCCTTCTCATGTTTCCCTTTCTTGGCATGCATGGGGGCTTCTTGTATGCAGGCCTGCAAGCAGAGCTGTGGCAGTTGTGTTGATGAATGCTAACTAGGAAAAAGCTGGTGCAGCTCCAAGCAATCATTTTGCAAGTAATTCATTCGGATACTGAATACCCAGACTGCAGTTTTTATGCATCTATCCAAGGGGTAGCTCTTTGCATTAATTTAACACTCCTTCCAGCAGGACATTATCATCCCTTTCTACCATTTCTTTTCCTTGCTTTCTTTACCATTTGTATGATGCAGTATGGCTGGATCTGCACCTAAAAACAATCTCTGGCATAATTCCTTTCAAACACACAGGTCTGCAGGCTCACATGCCATGTTGGCCAGGTTATTATTCATAAGGGAAGTCCCATGGTCAGCATACACCCCTGCCCTCACATGTGCTTTAAACTTCTGTAGTTTAAGAATCTTCTAGTTAAGGAAGCAGGAGGTGTATGCAGCAATTCCTATTTTCTTAGGAAGAGATATCTATCTTAAAAAAGATAGAAGAGTCTTGCTGCCCTGTTAGAAGGTGTTTTCTTCTGTTTTCTGAATTAAGCCATGCTGTCTCTTCTCTCTCAGTGGGAACACTACATATATATAGATATACACCCATGTATACAGAAATCTTGTATCTGGATTGTTGTGGCAATTGACCCAGCTGTCAGGAGGCTAAGACATGTTATGGAGAGACTGATGTGGAGCCTTTCAGGAGCCAAGGTGAGGACAAAAGTCAATGTGATCTGTCTCTAGACAGCTAGTAAGGTAAGACAAACCCACAACTTTCCTGAAATAAGACCATATTACTTAAACAGTTGTCTGAGTAAGACAGTTACGACCGTGTAAGATAGCTGTGTTATCTGGAGACCCTCATCTTGGATAACATCTTGAAGACAACAGTCAGACATCAGCTTCCCAGGAGACATAAAATATCAGGTAGGCACCTTGGAGGCCAGTGGATATAGATGGGTCCCAAACAAGAAACTGCAGGGCAGGAGTCTAAAATAGATGGCAGAAACTGCTGTGTCCAGAAATCTCCTCTCACTGACCTATGGCGAGTCTGGTTCAAGTGCACAAAATCCTTGCCTCTAGAATCTGGTCACTGACAAATTACTTCTCAGGTGTACTTACGGAGGACAAACCCAATACAGTGCAGGAAAACAGTAATTTCTATGAAATGTTTCTCTGGAATAGAACACAATGTCATGGGACTCATGCTTCACATAAATACCACAGCTGTTGCTCACTTATGTGTCCATTACTGTTTCGGTGCTTGTTTTACAGATGCACAGCACAATCGCTGCAGTTATTCTTAAAAGTGTGTATTGCATGGAACGCTTCAAGAGTTAGAACAATGCAGTAAACAAAGTTGCTTACGCAACACATTATGTCTTTATGTAATTTTAATTAACCATTGATATGCCACTCAATATTTTTAGTTTTCTAACTATTAAACATGCGTACACCATTTTCTGGACATAGAGAAAATGTGAACAGATGCAAAGATTTTCCAGAACGTTTATTTTAGTGTTTCGAGGTTAAAGTCTAGTTTCTGCAAGGATGTAGTTTCCCTGTACATTTAAACTGGCATACTCATGAACGTTTTGAAGCTGCCACACGTATTAGTAGCAGTTCCTGTATTTCATCTAATTTAGCTTCAAGAGCCAACATTTCCTTCAGATATTTGTCCTAATAAAAAAAGTCATTGTCCTCCATGGTATTTTCACACAAGCATCACATTTTGTTTAAGATTACCCACCACGTGGTGACACAAAAATTGAAGAGCTCTTTTTAAATCCTTCCACACACAAGACCAAGGAATAGCAAATAAGAATAGGATGAGAAGATGTGGATCATCTCTTGACCCAATAGAAATATCACTAAAAGTTTTAGACCATGTGCATTGGTCTGTAACTGAAGATGCTTATTGTCTTCTTCTCCATTTGCAGTTGCAAGCAAGGTTCAAGAACAAAATCTCAGTTTCTTGCCAACAGGGATTTTCTCTTACCCTGGAACTGTAACAGTAGGAAGCAAAATAAGAAATACAAACAACTATAAACTAATACTACAAAGTTAAGACTTTGGTGAAATTGACTTCAACAGTTAATAGAATTTTACCACTGATTCAGCAGTTGATCAGGACCTTACCTTATTTATATTACAAATCATAGAATCATAGAATAGCCAGAGTTGGAAAGGACCCAGTAGGATCATCAGAATTCTGCACAGGACAGCCCCAGGAGTCACACCATGTGCCTGAGAGCTTTGTTCAAATGCTTCTTGAACTCTGTCAGGCTTGGGGCTGGGACCACTTCTCTCAGGATCCTGTTCCAGTGCCCAAACACCCTCTGGGGAAAGAACCTTTTTCTAATAGCCAACCTAAACCTCCCCTGATACAATTTCATGCCATTCCAATGGGTCCTGTCACTGGTCACCTGACAAAAGAGATCACTGCCCCTTTGCTTCCCCTCACAAGGAACTTGTAGACTGCACTGAGGTCTCCCCTCAGTCTCCTCCAGGCTGAACAGACCACGTCACTGCAGCTGCAGCTCATATCACTTTCCCTCAAGGCCCTTCAACATCCTCATTGCCCTCCTTTGGACAATTTCTAAGCACACAGTTTAGTGTCTTTTTTGTATTTTGGCACCCAAAACTGCCCCAGCACTCGAGGTGAGGCTGCCCCAGCTCAGAGCAGAGTGGGACAATCCCCTCCCTTGCCCAGCTGGCGATGCTGTCTCTGATGCCTGCCAGGACACAGCTGGCCCTCCTGGCTGCCAGGGCACTGCTGGCTCATGTTCAACTCACCATCAACCAGGACCCCCAGGTCCCTTTCTGTGGTACTGCTCCTTAGCATCTTGTTCCCCATTCTGTCTTTAGCAATACGAATTTTTTTTAATGTTTACCTGTGTATAAGTTCATTGTATTACAATGCCATCCTTCTGCTGTATTTCTGCTTGTCATTTCAGACGTTTCTGCTCAGCCAAGAGATGCTGTGTTGCCACCTGTGTCAGTGGAGCCATGACGCATTGTGAAGCACCCAAACTGATGATGCCTGAGGTGTGGCTAAGGTTCTCGAGCCACACAGAAGCCTGAGCTTCACTACACTCCATCTTCATTCATCTGTCTCTAAAGGATGATGTTATATGAATTCTCTAGACAGCAGTCCTAATAAAATGGAAGAAGTAAAGACAGAGGATAAACTGATGAAATAAATCAAAAATATACACACAGTAGAGAAGGAGATTTTCTTGTTGCAGAAAACACATACACACACAGAAACAAAAATTAATTACCTTTCATTTTCTTCTTAATTTCAATCAGTTTCGTAAGATTTTCTTTGTAAACAGAAGAAAATATTAAGACTACCAGGTATTTTCTTTCCAGACATTCACCGTTATTATTTTCTTTCTGTCCATCCATCCATACATTTCACCTCCCAGTCTTCACTCACGGGCTTATAAAATATTTCTTCCCTCTAGTATTTTGCTTCTTGTCCCTTGCTCCAGAAATCTCTGTTATTCTTGCTTTACCTGCCATTTGTCCCATTCTCTCTGCTTTCAAAACATAACTACCACATTAGAAAACCTCATTCAGTGCCATAAAAATATCTATCAGGGATACCTGAACATGATAGAAAAGCAAGACGGGACAAAGGAAAAAGTAAGAGAAAACACAGTCTTTCACTTAGAGACATGTGAAAACAGTGACAATGGCTGTGTTAAATATTTTCCATCCCAACTAGTCACCTGAGTAAGAAAATCCCAGCTAGTACCCAGGTCTTTAATTTTCCACCTTTCCCTCCCCTTCTCTGGGTTTTTTTCTTCTTTTAGCACGCTTAAAGCATCCCAGTCACCTCTGCTTTCACTGAAGGGAACAGATCCTGTTTTATATAAACCTCAGGCCTCTTCTGTTCTTGAGAGCCTTTTTTATAGTTATAATATTGCAGTTTATAAAGAAGATGCCTTAGGAAAGTTCTCTTAGGCTTAAAAAAGATTATCTGATATTCTACTGACAAAGAATATCTTTCTTCCTCTCCTCAGTAAAAGATGCTGAAAACAAACAAAAAAACTGTAAAAAATAGAACAGATGGTTGATTGTTAAAAAAAGACTGTCAGCTATCTTTTCGAGAGCAGGAGGTATATGATAAAGCCAGAATAGCCAAAAAAATAAAATCATATTAAGCTGTGTTAAGGAAAATCAAAAATATACACATAGTAGAGAAGGAGATTTTCTTGTTGCAGAAATAGAAGAAAGGACAGGAAAAATATTCAGGGGCCAGGATGCAGTGTATAAGGGATTCAGATGTGGAACAAACACGATGTGACCTTTGCTTCCTTTTCCAATCAGAAGGATGATGCAAAACTGCCAGCAGAATTATATTTAGAATTGGAAACTGCCATGTCTACCTGTAGAAAGCCAACATACACAGACTGAGGTAGCAGATGAAGTCTCTGGAATATATATGACCTGAGCTATAGAGTTAGGTCCAGTAAAAAGATTTTATGATTGATCTGCTTGAAGTGATACTGTTTGACTGCAGAACAGTAAAGATGACCCATGTCACAGAAAGGTATTCAAGAACATACATGATACAATCTGTCCAACAGAAACCTTGTGAGCAAATTTTAGAAGAATGACTCAGGAGTATAAAAAAATATATGTTGTATTAAATACATCGGCAAAAATCATTAAAAAAAAAATGGATTGCCAAAGATGGTTTTAATGATGTCAAATAGCCCCTTTGACAACATGTATTTTTTGAACAAATGGTGAATGATGGACTTACCTCATCTGATTTCAACAAACCATATCATAGAATGGTAGCTCATAGCCAGGTTAAGATGATGGAAATGGTCATTACTACAGGAGTCATTAGAAAGGAAGACAAAAGGAAATGGTAACAGACACTACTAACAGGACTGGCTGAAGCTACTGGTGGAGTCCTCAGAGGCTTGGCAGACTGATCTTAGACAGTAATGACTTGGAAACAAGAAGTGAGAATGTAATAATTAAATTTACTGATAGTGCAAATTTGGGAGGCACCATCAATACACAAGGAGAATCAGAATAAAAAACAGGAAGAACTAAATGACCTGGTCAAGGGAGCTAACTGAGAAGGGACAAAATTCAATCATGCAAAGTGCCATCTCATGCATTTGGCAAGATCCAGTAATATAAACAGAGAACTCATCAACTGAAAGTGACAGAGAAAAAGAAAGATTTAGGGTTTTAATCAATCACAGGATGACTGTGACCCTCAAATGTTGCCGTTGTCATGAGAATAAATGTATCAGGTGAGGTATTCCCACTCAAGACAGGGAACTTATAAATCCCTCGAATAAAGCCTTGATGAGCTCTTGCATGGTCACACACATGCAAGAAAGATGAATTCAGGCTACAGAAAGTGGCAATTAGTGCTACTAAGATGATCAGAGGAATGACGAACCTATCTTACACAAGGAGAGTAAAGGCTTGTTTAGCTTCGCCACACAAGGGAAGAAAACAGGGTATAATTGCCCTTTCTAAAAAATACCAGGGAAGAGAGGAGCTATTAAAGCCAAAGGATGGTGCTGGCACAAGAACAAATGAGTGTAAGCAGTCATGAATAAGTATGGGGTAAAATTAAATGAAGGTTTGTGTGAAACGAGTGAGGTACTGGGACTGCAGTTACTGGATCGAATCAGAGGGGCAAAATTTAATTAGGTTTGAAATGAAGCTTCACACATGTCTGAATGAGATTATGTGGTGTGTTTTCTGGTGTTAAAAATGGACCAGACTCAGAAGCTCTTTTCCATTACTGTGGTTTTTGCTGCTATTTTTGACAATAAGAACATATGGCTGATATTACAGTCATACAAGTTTTTAAGGGCCCCTTTATGTGTTATAGGAGTGTACAGAAGATTTTTATATACTGTAGGTTTCTTGAATGTGTTCATGGAGCCACAGAAAAAAATTATGAGGGAAATTAATATGGACCACCTGTTCAGTCCATCCCATCACCAGTGCCATATTCTTAACTGTTCTGCACAGTTATAGTCACATATTTATCACTTTTCTTGAGAGATTATTTCAGGGTCCAGTTGATCCTTCTTAATAGCAATTCCAAAATTACACTTTCCTGAGAACAATTCCAAATTTACACTTTTCTTTGCAGTCATTACCCTATTCTTAACTGTTTTCTGGAGGTGCAAAACATTTCAGATGCTTCTCAACATTTAATGAATATTTAGTCATTTACATTTCCCTCATAACTTATCTTGCCATCCATCATTACTACAGCTCTTGCTACAGTGTTTGTAATTCTGTTGTCACAGAAATCAATTATATTCTGCTGAATAGAGCTCAGGGGGTAGGAGAATGCATGTGTCTAACATTTCACTTTGAAAAATTTACACTATTTCAAAAAATGTAATGCTGGGACTTTTGCTTTCTCAAGTTAAATGCAAACCCTGGTGAGTTCTGAGACCAACACCCGCACCATTAATGACAGTTTTCCTCCACAATGACCTCTGTGACTTCACTGATGGAAGCCCTGGTCTGATATTGCAAGCGTCTTTTCCTGAAATAGCTGGCATTGACCTGAAAGCACCTCTTTCTCACAGACACTCTGCTGGAACAAGTCAAAAACCTGTCTCTTCTCATGATAATACTGTGAAAGAAAAAAGAGAAAAAGAGAGTCTTTTATATGTTTTGAGTTCTTATGAATTTTTTTTCGTTGTTCAAAGATATATGTGAACACTGATATATTATGAACGCAGCCATGCAAGAGCACTGGGAAAAGGGGAGAGGAGCAGTTCATTCTCCCTTTATCTGGGCCATTGCAGAAGCCAACACCGAGCTCACCTTCCACTTTAAGGGACTGAAGCTGCAATGGCAGTGATGACCAAAACCCAGGCACAGTCAGAAGTAAGGATGTCAAGTGTATCTGTTCATTTTCTCCCTGAAAATAGGTTTAGATGCTTATGACAGTGCAGTAGGTGTTAATGAGTAAGAATGCTGGGACAGTTTTTTACATTATCCTCTGAGTTTTATGAAGCACAATAGCCAATTTCTCTTCTTTTAGCTCTCTCCTTAGAGCTGTTCAGAAGAGCTACGAACAATTAGTCTCATACTGTACTTAAGAGTACAGATAACTTTTGCTTTACGTGAAAAAAATGTATGCTGCCCCATCTGCATTTGCTACACAGGATGCAGATACTTTCCTTCTTAGAGCCCTAGTAGGTAATTACTCCAAGTAGATATGTAAAGGACACTTTTTCAGAAAAATTTGTTATACTTCAAGTCAATGAACAATAGTTCCACATAAAAGAAAAAATAATTTCTGCAACGTTTGCTCAGTTTTTCTAGCCCCAAACCTAAAAAAACCCTAAATTGTGTGTGGAATGCTAGTAAAATCTTGACATAATCAATTAAGTTGCAAAATACAGGGGAATTAGAGAATTATGTTTATTGTTTACTTTAGACAGTTGATTTTTACATAAGACTGATGATGAGTTTTGTCCCCTCTTTGAGGGATTAGCAATGTTTAAATTTGCTGCTAAATTTGCTGCTTTTTTGTTTATTGATAGCACAATGGGAGAGGTGTCTCTGACAACCAGTGAGTCTCTAAGTTTTATGTAATAAGCACATAAATCTGACTGCATGTTTTTTTTTTTCTGGAAAAAAAGTAGATTTGCAATGAATCAAGCCAGGAGTGTCGTGACCTAATTTTTTCAAAGGGAGTGTGTTAGACCTAGATTTTCAGTTAATGGAACATCTTGGGAAAAGCATCTTTTCAGCAATCCATCTTGATTGCTCTGGTAAGGAGAAATGGTTGATTTATGCATATGTAGATCAGAAAGACACTGCTTAATGTTTTTTGTTTCTGCATTGTTGGTTCAGATCTAACAAGCCATCCATGAGATTTAAACAGCACTAATTTTTGCTGAGATTTGTGGTTGCTTCCTGGATGATTCTGGTACTAAAAACTTGAAGTAAGTAATTGCTGCGTTCTATCCGAAGAAAAAGATAGCTGGTCTGCAGTAGTCTGATAACATACAGTATCCAGAGGAATAGCAGACTTCAAAAGATTGATATCTCCAAGTTGGGGGCTGCATTTCCTATTCAGAAGTCCAGGTATTCATTTAAGGTGGCTTAGTGCTTAATTAGGTGCCTACACATACACTTTAATCAAATTCTAATTATTCATTCAGAAAAAATAAGGAACTATAGCTGGATAAGTTACATAGTGTAAGAACAGCGTGCACATGAATAATACAGAAAATAGACCAATAAATATTAATATAGAAACTAAATGTAATAGTGCTTATACAATGATATATTGTTGGTTGGTAGACACCTTCTCTTCGTTAGACTTAATAAACAGTTTATCCTTGTGACTGTCCTTAGTTACCCAAAACCTTCCTTAACTAAAATAAAGACCTTGATTATCATATCCTACTGGAAAAAAAAAATTATTGTTCTACCTTTGGAACTTGACGCCATAGATCATTACTACCAACACCATGTTAGTTTCTTCCAAGGAAAAATGTGCTGACATCATGGAAAGCCCAAAATAGCATTAAGATGTAAGAGGAGATTGGAAAAACACAGACACAGTCTTCCTTAGTCGAAGAGTGGAGTGTCAAAGACACCATTTACATGCTACAAAGCTCATTGCTGACAGGAGTCGGCCTATGGCAATCCTGCCACCAGCACCTCTTCCATGTTTATCAGAAGGGTCCAAGTTTTGCTATGAAATATTCATTCCTGGTAGATCCAGCTGCTCAACACTGTCAAGAAGGTGTCTGTCAGCCTTGGAGGTAGCTGTATGTGTAAATTAATCACTCTGGTTTTATCAACAGCAAATGATTCTCACTAGAAAAGCTTCTTTTCTTTTTAAAGGAAGAACATCTCTCACTTTTCAGTCCACATCACTAAACGCAGAAGTACATCTGAACTGGCTGCAGATTGGTACTGGAGATATTTTTCCATCACTTGATATTAGAAAGGGTAGGATCAACAGGACAAAAAGGTGTCTCTCTTTAGGGGAGAAAGTAGAGCCCATATGCAATTTTTTGGCTCATTTTGTGGTTCAGTCTTGCCAGCAAGTCTTTTTGGACTTTAAAATTGGATCAGATTGGCTGAGTTCCTGTTGGTAATCCAAGCAAAGATTCTGGCACTAAACATCTTCTCCAGGATTAGATCTGAAAGTGCTTTTGTTAGGAACTTTAAAAATTGGTACTGAGAAGTAATGGTTGCTACTGAGTCAAAAAATTGAACAAAACAGAACAAGTTTTAAAGTATTCAATTCTGCCTTAATCAGCAATGATACTGTGTCAAAAGATACAAGTTAAGATGCTCATTATTTTCCTTTGAAACTTAAAAATAAACTCCCAGGTTTTGATGATTTTATGTCTCTAGAACTGTGGAGAAACTTTGAACCCTTACTGTATCTCAACCTGTATAATTTGCTGTTTGGAAGCTGCATCTTGGTTTTGTGGATACCTCTAAAATCACACTGATTTCAGCAGAAGTAAGACAGAAGGATCTGAACCCAACGGCACAAGGTCTTTGCATCCTTTCTTCCCACCAGCAGTCTCTAGTCAATGGAAAAGTGCAAAGGGAAACTGGGTGACACTTCCCAGGCATGTCACAGAGGAGGAAATACTGGATCACTTCAGTTTCTTGCTAGAGTGTTCATGTAAGCAGTTTCTAAAACATCCTGTCCAAAATGGAGAGCTTTGAAATAAGGAAGTCAGCCCTGTGGTGAAAATGAATGTTTCAGTATGGAAAAAAACATTTCTGCAAAGTAATAGAAATAAGAAAATAAGAAAAACTTGTCCACCAGTTTTCATATGGCCTTAGAAGTTGTCCACCAGTGCCCACAGAATCACTGGGCACTTGCTAAAAATCACTGAGTTAGGCAGATTCAGTGCTAGAATTCACTTTGTCTTCATTTATTTTCCCTCTGACAAAACTATGACAAGCTTCCCAAGTCCCAAATCTGTGAATAGCAATAAGTACTTCCATTAAGATTTGAAAATAAAAAGCAAAGAGAGAGAGACAGATCAGGGAGCCAAACTGCTCCTGGAGAGGCAAGCAAGCCCACTGAGTCAAGTGTTCAGCAGCTGGTGTGAAGGCACTGCTGCGCAGGTACTGGATTTAGTGGATTGGATTTTTTTGTGGTTTTTGTTTGGGGGATTTTTTGTACAACAAGGCATGCAGGTACTGTCTTAAACACAAAGTTGTACCACATCTCTTTTGCTAAGCAGAAACAAGAGCTCTTTGTTCATAGATGAGAAAGTTGCCAGGCTGCAAAAAAGTGAATTGTGCAAAACCTGTGGATGCATTCTTCTTACAGATCACACCATTTTACAATCCTTTTCCTGCCCCCAAATTTCAAATTTCTCTTTGCACATTCATCCACTGCTTGGTCATGGGGTGACACTGGAGGTTGTTCAAGAGACTCCTTTGTATTTTCACTGGATACCATAATCATTGTGTCTTTATCTACCGGATTTGAAGTCACCAGGTCAAGTATTGATTTCTAGCATCACAGCCTAGGTGGTGACTTTAACCATTCAGTTGTCCTTAATAGCCTATTTGACATCTTTCTCTGCTGTCTCTCCGGTGCTGACTGCAAAATAGGCCAGCATAATATTGCTGGCACTTCTCTCCAGATCTACACATCTTATACTGAAGTAATGTGAATCCCTCAAATGCAGATTGCCATAATTTATCGAAACTGAAAAATGGGAAACAGTAAGGAAAGAAAACAGTTTTCAGATATCTCAGGTATAATGAACAGCATGATATAATTTCTAGTAATTTTGGAAGTAATGAGAGGTCAGCGTTCCCAAGGAGATAATATGATTTTCTAAAATGCATCCATTCTCTGAAACGCTCTTGTTACATCAAACAGAATTTCACGTGCAAAAGACACAACAAGGTTTAGAGCAGTATTGCAGTTCCTAGGAATCTGATAGCTTAATCTTATATTTTCAAATAAATATAAACCAAGACTCTTAATCTCAGTGGCTTAGGGCTGAGTGGCCAGAAAACAGCCAGTGTTACAGCACCTGTGTGCAGAGCTGGGCATTCCTGGAAGGAAAAGTCATGGAGGAGAGATATCTGCAGTTTGTAGTCCCAGGACTTGCAGGCTGCCAGGTGGGCTGGGTGCCTGTCAGACACTTGAAGAAGGAGCCCTGAGGTGGGGACAGGGTCTGCATCCCCCTCACAGACAGCATTGCAGTGACCTGCTGCCCGGCACTGGGGGGCAAGACACCTCTAGATTCATTTCTGCTCAAGATAAAAGACTGTGGCATTCTTGTTTCAAATAAGAAAAAGCTGTCCACCAGTTTCATATGGCCTTACAAGTTCTCTTGTTGAGAAAAGACATATTAGTTCTCTCAGCAGAACAAGGCCTTTTTCAACCCTTATGTACTGCTGCTTGCCTGTTACCTTCCCTCAAGAACAAAGTGGGTGTATGACACCTTTATTATGGGTTTAAGTATAAACATCCCTTTTCCTTCTATCTAGCAGTCTTTTTAGTTTGATATATACCATAACATGACTAAAAATTATTTGAGATTCATGGGTAAATTTAAAGCAGAGAGAAATCTGATGAGAGGGAAATCTACAGGCAAAGCTCTTCAAGGGTCTTGCTATAGCACCACTCTTGAAACAGAGAAACTATTAGGCTGCATCACATATCTTCACTATCCACCTAATAATGGAGCCAGAGTAGCTGGGATATAATCTCACCGTTCCAATGGGATTGTGTGTGGGCATTACAGACAGCTTCAACAACAACTGAGAAGACACCCATTCATTCCTTACAATGCACAGTATTACTTGTTTTCCATTACAGCAAACAATAACAACAAATTAATTAACAATTGGTTTCTTACCCTAGATTGACACAGCCTGATATTTCCTTAGTGGATATCTGACAAAACACAGAGACAGCGCACTTCCAGATCGACAATTAAGCATAAAGAACTGGTTTTAGCAGAATGCTAAAAATCAAAGAAGGTAATTTTGAAATGTATGAATGTCCTTTCTCTATGCTTATATTCTCTAAAAGGACTCTTTCAGCTTTCCTCATTTCTCTAGATGCTGTTATACAACCCTCCCCTCCATCTCTCTGGGGTCTTTGGAACTGCTCAGGGACTGAAGATTAGACTCATTCTGGTGTTCTGTGTACTCCCATGGAAATGGTCCTTACATATATTAGCCCTTGTTGATTAATGCCAAACTTTATCTGATACCTACTGAGTTCAGACACTTATAGCAGGACTGTTGTCAAATTTTCCGTGGACACATTATCTTTACTACAGGTATCTTATCTTTCACATGTGGTTCAGGCACCACTAAATGTGATGGAAAAACCTCTGAAAAATACTGGTATCGAAAAGTGAGAGACAAACTCTTTAAAAATACATAAGCAGTGTCATCCTGAGTATTTTCCAGTGCCCATTGAAGTTGAAGGAGTAATAGTAAGTTCTGGATCAAATCTGGTGAGGCAGGAAATGAAAACTCCTTAAAAGCAAAAGCAGAGAATGAGAAGATCGATGATAGCCTATGCCAAGGAGTGACAGAATCCAGGAAGTTATTCCTTTGAGTTTTTAAACAAACAAGCCAATACACCCAATTCAATGTCACTGTCTCACAGTACAAGCCTTGCTGATGTTTCCAGTGTTTTTTTGTTTGCATTGTTTTGTTTCGGTTTTTTATTTTTGTTTGTTGGTTTTGTGTTTTAAATCTTAGTGATTAATGATGGTTGCTGTCAGGAGATGGAAACTTTAATGCAAAGCTGGGATAGTCCAACTGTAATTCAGAGCTGAAATGACCAAGTGACCTCAGCTGCAGCTCAAGGTTCTTCACCATCTTCATTGTGCTCCTTTGGACATTCTTTAATAGTTTGGTATACTTCTTATATTGTGACACCCCAAACTGCCTCATATTCTTCACACTTTTGTCGCAAGCCATAGTACACCTCCTTGTAAAAAAGAAAACAAAATACCCTTAAATGTGAAAACAATCAAGCAAGCACACAAGCTTTCTCTCTGTGTTGGTGGGTGCAGCAGTTTGGAGGTCATAGCTCTGCCATTACTGCAGTGGGGTTGCAAAGTGCTTAGTGTACTTTGATTTGATTAAAACAAGTGGGTTAGGACATTATTTATGGAAACTCCACACATTCTTAGACACCACCTTCCTATTTAGACTGCATCTCAGAAGCATGTGAGACGTCATGTAGCCATATATCATTTTGTCTGCTAAATAATACATGTACACAATCCACTGTGCCCAAGACATTTCCGGGTAACTGAAAGATTACATCAGCCTAATCCACAAATATTTGGAGTAGTATTGTTAATGTCTCCAGTGGGGGAAAGTGTCTGCTATTTCACCAAAACAGATTCAATGTTCTCTGTCAGTTATTAATACATGGCTTTTAACTGAGGGAAATTCTGTGATCCCTACTAAATGAATTTGTCTTTTGTTTTCTTTTATGGAGTATTTTGAATGAACTCTTGAGGTCTCAGAGAGATCTGAACATAATCCTAGAATATTTGGCCTACTGCGTTTGGGATCTGAAAAGTGTTTAGCTGCAAAGCAAGTTTAGCTTGAAAAACTTTAGCTTCTTTTTATTTTTCTTTTTTCTTGCATCATATGCAAAAATTACATATCTTTTTTGTGCCTTGACAACATACAAGATAAACCCGAGATACGGAAATAATAGAGTCAGTTTTCCTAGGATCAAAAAGGTTGCGGAGTTTTCTTGCTTTCAGTTTTAGATCCAACGCAGCTCAAAGAAGTAACGTTCTGACCAGAAAACAGGAAGGAATATTAATCAAATGTGAAAAGGTTGCTGGAAAAAGAACAGCCTCAGAAAATGTTTTTAAAGATCACTTGTCAAGAACACCATTATTTCTTTGGCCTATTTTATGCCAAATTTTTGAAGAAATGGATAGTAAATTTCAGTTCCAGGGTACACCATGTTCATGTGTACTGTAGGGCTGCTTAGTGGCTAAAAAAAATTACTTAATATTGGCATTATAAAGAGATCTTCAGTTCTGCAGGCACTGGAACTGTTTTGTGATTATTTGCTCTCACCCAAGCCAAAGGGCTACTTCTATCTCCCAACTGAGGAGGATGATTCTTAGAGCTGGGTTTCTGATGTATATTTTTAAAATTAGTTGAAGGTTGTTATTAAGTATCTGAGCAATTGTTGGCCTCAGAGCAGACAGTGTGGTGGGACTTCAGGACCCCACACAAGTCCCATTCCTGAAAACCGCCAGCATAAGCCACCCCCTGTGCACATTCCTGAGGCATCTGAGGGCCACCAGGTCCCACTCCTCAGACAACAGTAGACTAGAGAGAAGTTTTAATCTACAGAATGAGTGTGAAAATGCCATTTTATAGAAAGAGAAATTGGTCTTGCACTTCTCGTGCAAGACACTGAAAAAAGAATTTGGCTGGTAAGCCTTGTGTTTATAACTAATGGATGTTTTAGTTAACAACAGAAGTAACAAGTTTGTGGTTTTACAGAAATGGATTTATAAAGTAAAATTTGTGACATCTACTCAGTGAAAACTGTAAGGGAGAAAAGATGTTACTGATTTTACAAGTATTTTACAGTTTGGTAACTTTTCCAAAGCATCCAGAAAACGAAAGAAGTTTTCAAAGTAGAGAACACATTCTCAAAAAAAATCCACCTTTTTTTCCCCTGAAGCAAAGCAAGGCCAATCCTAACATTTCTCACAGATGGTTGCTAGTGATTATTTTAGGGGGAAATTATATTTTTTCAATAGAAATATTGTATTTTACCACTGCATCATTGTTTTGACATCAGACCATTCACCTTTGTAAACATATACCCTTGCTTTAGAAGCATCTATCCATTGTTTTACCAAGGCCCTTTCCTTCAAATAAGCCGATTTACTTTACCACTCTTATTAGGGTATCTACTAGGATTATTTGGTACTTGTAAATCATATATTCAAAGCTTTTCTGGACTTAGGTTTTGTTTGCAGATGCACATCCCACCTCAGCATCGTTGCCCAAGATGTGGAATGTGAAATTCAGACCAGTTCTCATCTTCCTTGTCCTGCTTTGGCATCCCTACCATCCACGGCTATACATCATCCACCAGCTGACAGCTTCTTGGGGAAAGCACACAATGCATGCCTTGAACTCTGCTGTACCCCTGCCTGCAGCTCAGCCAAGTTCCTGCTTGGGCTGTCTTGCCAGTGGGTCAACTGTGCACATGGAGTGATGGCAGGCTGCACTCTCAAGTTACACACTGTATTTAGTGACACTCAAAGAGGTTTTAATGACTTTTCCACTCACCAGCTGCACTACAACCTGTCTTTCTTGCAGTCAGTAGCACCTAGAGTTGCTATCTTTTCTACACCTTTTTCTCTTAGATTTTATATTTTTGACACCTGTGTGTCAACAGGTACAAGTGAAGGTGGTACTTGTGATTTGGCACTGTCACAGAGCAAGACCTTCCTGCTGAAGGGGTAACTCCTTGACAGGAACACGTGAAGATCCAGACCAGATCTTGCTTGGTATTTCATCTATTTCTCAGAAAAAATATTATGTCAACTTGTTTCTATTATCCCAAACCAGGACTGATATATTCTAGCAAGAATTAATGCATAGAGTGTGGATTGCTCTGCATATTTATTTAAATATGTTTATCTGTATTATTGAGTTCTTTGTAGATGCCTCTGCTGTCCAATCTTTAGCTGAGGTGAGTTAATTTCAATGACAAGATAATAGGTTTGATCAAAGACTAACAGTGACTCCTTCTCTGCAGAACCTGACACCCATCCTATTTCAAGGCAAACAGACTGCCGGATTTCAATGGATGAGTTGGCAGGGGGAAATCTATACACATCCTTCCCTGGGGCTCTGAAAGCAAAAGGACTGGGGAACCCTGGGGCATGTTCTCCTTCCAAATATCACATTTCTTCAGTGTAATTCTCAATTCTATAACATGTATGTACAGGCTCCCATGTGTTTTCCAAAGATATGTCTGTATAGAATATTGGTCTTTTTCCACCGGGTCTTTAAGTGTGTCTACTTACAAGGATTAGTTATGCACTGAATGGTTTGGGCTGCCTCCAAACTGTGGGGAGCACTGCATGTCCAGTTGCCACGGCTTAATGCAAGCCATTTATTAAACTGTCAAAACTGGCTAAGCACCAAATGCTGACTCAAGTGCTGGATATTTTTGTAAGGTGTTTATAAGCTTTTGGTGTTGCAAACTGGGGGTATTTGAGAATGTGAATACAGCGAAAGATGCTGCTAATGAGCATTAAGGCAGTAACAGACGACTTCAGTAATCAGCTAAACCCATACATAATATTGTAAGTAGCTGCACTACGCAATTTGAGAGAAACTTCACTGAAAATGTCTATGGTTTTGTAAATGTTTATTGGAGGCAAGCTCACTTTTTTTACTGGTAGTCAAGGATCTGAGTTAAAACTTTCAGCTTTATCATGAACAGTATCTTATCATGAGCAGTATCTCCTAAATTTCAAAATTCTAAAGTCTCCAGAAGAAGTTCTGACTGAAGTGGAAGGGCATTTTTAAGTAGGCTGCTGGACCAGAACTGCTATACATGGATATCTTACAGCCTTGGTAAAGGTCCTTGTCATTGGCAAATCCTCTGAGAAAAAAACTGGTAGGAAAAAACCCCAGAATTTATTCAGCAAATGATATGTATGGCTTATAAAATTCATCAGGAAATTCATATGAGACAAGCACTTGATGTGTATGAGGTAGAGCTTTCAAACTTGTGCATTTTGCTGCAGAAATACTGTGTGTTGTATTTTTGCTCAATGATCTCTTATCACCTTAAAATTCCTAGCTCGAAAATTGTAAAAACCTCAGTAACTTTTGAAGTATAAATCAGAATAAATTGCTTTTAAATTTCCCACTGATATGTGTGAAATCGCTGTTTTGGACAATCTGTCAGCTAGCAGCCAATCTGTGAACATTGTAACTGCAATGGATATTTCCCATTTTGATTGCAAATTAAGGGTGGACACTTCTGCTTGGTGAAGAGAGCTTTACTAATGAATTTTTTAGGTAAAGTTTCTCACTTGAAATAACAGAAGAACAGAAAAATAGGGACAGGAGAAGAATTTTTTTATATTTTCTATCCTTCTGAGAAGCAGGTATCTCAGTAAAGTAATATATTACTGCTGTGATGGGATTTGAAATCAGTAGTTAATTGCTGTTTAAGGAGACTGTTTGAATTGTGTTTTTTTTAAATTTGCATGATATGCAAACTTAAGTCTTTACATTTCTTTCTTTGTAAAACTGTAAGCAAATTAATGTTTTAAAAAGCTCTAGGAGAGAGCTTAAATGCCAGATGAAGGAGAATTTCTTTTAATTTACTGGCAGTTGTCCTCCACTTTTGGTAAGTCAGATGTGAAGTCCATTATGCGAATCAAAGCTGCATACATTTAAATTATTTGAACTATATTTAGTTAAATAAAAAGGGCAAATGCATTTACTGAAAAGTAAAATATTATGAGTAAAACCTTATAGCCATATGAGAAAAAGAAATATAATTATGGAGATCAAATCCTTTACTCAGGACAAGTGCCCTAACTGTTGGTATCAACTGCTGAAGAACAACCCCACCCCATGCAACAAAAATGAGGAATGCCTTGAATTTACTAGACAGGTAATAAGAAGATTCTAGAGGATGATGACAGGAACTTAGAGGTGGGTTTTGCTTAAACAACCAAAGCAAAAATTTAAGGCAGAGAATGTCGCTAAAGGGGTCTGGTGCTGATCAGCACCGGTATGCCGTGACCTTCCTAGAGAGAGCGTCCCGCAAGGAACAGCCATTCCAGGGGCGCTGACAGGCCTCCCTGGGCAACAGGTGATTTCAGCAAGTGTAGTGATTCCTCAGCTACAAGTGATTCCAGCTCTTGTGATTCAGCTCTTGGTGAAATCACCCAAGGCAAACTCGGGGACAGAGAGACAGGAGACTTGTATGGCAGCTCCACAGAGGTAGCCTTCATTGTCCAGCCACCCTGCAAATAGGAGGCCAGGAACAACTGCTCCCTCTTGTCAGGGGCAGCAGGAGAGGTTTTTATGGGAAAGGCAGGGGGTGGGGTAGAAACCAGTAGCCAATGGGGCACAGGCTATTATCATAAAGAAACAAGGCATGTTGGGCGTGGTTCATTTTGTCAACCCTGAGGAAAGTTGCTTATCTCTGGGGAGATTCTTTTGGCCCTCAAGCCTCTTTCCTCCAAGGGAATGCAGAGGGCTCCTGCGCCAAGGGCTCACAGCCCTCCACAAGAGAATATAATGAAAGCATAATCTTGCTTTCCTCATAACAATCTTGCTCTTTGATATCTTGGGCAGTACGAGAATGACTCACAGAAGAAATAAATGCAGTAAAAATTCTATCTCACCTGCCCTCCATAGTAAAGGCAATGTAAAAATTTCATACAGATATTGTACCTGAAGTGTTAGAAGAGTGGAAGATAAACAATACACAATCAAAATCAAAGTCACCCTAGACTGCTGGGTCTACAACTTCTGGAGTAAAATTTAACAATGGTCTTTTAAAAATTTTTTTCCAGAGCAGTTGAGCTAGAGAAATCTGACCAAGCCTTTAGTTATTAAGTGATCCTGTACATCTGTTTGGATAGTTTTTCTAAGTAGCAGATGTGGTTCATAAACATTAATAGAGACTGCAGCATACAACAGAGACAGAAAAATTATGTCTGATTTTGAATTAAGTCCAGTATACATAAGATTGGCTGCTCAGAATGGAGTATATCAATTCAAGTGTGAAATCACAGCAAGAGCAAACTTGTTCCCAGAAACATCTGGATAAATATTGATCAAGAGATATTTCTAAGGAAAGATATGCTGTTGTCCTTCTGCCCTTTAGACCATCTCTTGTCGACCAGGTGTAAGAGAGACATACAGATTATGCATGGACCCTCTAGCAAAGCCACTCAGTCAAACACAGTCAGTGCAAAGTTTTCTCCGTAAATAAAACGGAAGGCGCTGAACAGGTACAGACACTCTCCCAATGAATTCATCCTTAACAGGAAGATGTGGAGCTTTCAGTGCCAAGAAGACTGTTTACCACTGTGATTTCTATTACTGAAAACTCTGAAAAGAGCCTATAACAGTAAGTACTTCTCTCAGTATTTCCAGGGACTGCTTATGACCTAACATTGTTCTGTTAAGACAGCACCACTTTAAGTGCTTTCCTAACTTAGTTCAAATACATAATTTATATTGAAGTTAACCGGCTTACAGTGAGTTCTTTTGTTGTTAAAAATATCATTACAGCTGCAGGTAAAGCTAGAAGTTAAAATGGTCAGACTACCAACTTTATTTCCGTGCAACAACAGGACCTTTGTTTATTTTTTAATATTGCTTAAATAGAGACTAGACATGTTCTGTTCAAATGCTTTTCTATTAGACACACTTCTGTTTTCCATTTGTGCCTCCTGCATTAAAGGGATGCTTGAAAGCTTTGGAAGTGCCAAATGATTGCAATAATATGTTTCAAATTGTAATTGAGGAGAAAAAGTATTGTATTCGTAAAAAATAATGAAAATTAATTTTTAGCTACTGTCTTTGCAGATCATCAATTAAATAATGCATTTTTCAATTTTAATCCCAGCTGATAAAAATTATGACATTCAGAACTTTAATTTCCTTTTTAAATTTTACTTTGTTTTTCTTGGTCTGTTTTCCAGTGGGTGGCATAGTAATGAGAAACTTTCCAAAGATTTTGTGTTACTGCAATGTCACATACAGTGACAGCACAGTCTGATGGTACTTCATAATTCATACTCTCTCATTTGGTTACAAAATATCCACCACAGGTCTCATAGCTTATCTTGAGGTGACAGGAGATAAAAGATACCAGAAACCTCCTCACATGAGATGTAGTTTTGTCAGCTGTCCTCAAGGCATTTAAATAGAGATATTCCCATTAGGTTGCCCCTGGCAGATCCTTTCGGTGACAGCTTGGAGAGGCCTGAGACGTTTTTACCCGTAAAGGAATCCTGGTGTACAATCAGTGTTGCTACACGAACTCTGGAAGGTGTCTCAGATAGGAGACACAGTCTCTACCTGAGAAACCTCTGGACAAACTTCCTCTCCTCTCACGCTGTAGGGGCAGTCAAAACTGCTGCTCTCCTGTTTTTTTCATCTTCTGTTTCTGGGTGATGCCACCTGACCAGGGAAATGGAGAAAACAATGTCACAATCAGAAGAGCTGGTTGTCCCCAAGTGGTGAAAAAGCAGCTAAGCAACAATGCTCTCAAGAAAAAAATGAGAGTAAATGAGCATAATGAGTGGTCTTTTAGTAGATCAAAAAATCATAGAATTGTTTGGGTTGGACGGAACCTAGAAAGACCTTCTAAATCCAACACTGTCTTTCATGACATCATTCACAAGACAAGGTTGCCAAAAGCCCCGTTCAACTTTCTCTGACTTAAACACTTTCAGGGATAGGGCACCCACACCTTCTCTAGGCAATCTCATCCTAAAAAAACCAATTCTTCTTTATATCTAAGGTAATCGTGCCCTATTTTATCACTACACTATCTGCTCTGGTCATGCTCTGGTCAGAAGTCCCTTTCCAGCATTCTTGTTGGCTCCTTTAGGTACTGAAAGCTTTCTGTGAGGTCTCTCTGAGCTCTTCTCATCTTCAGGCTGAACAGCCACAACTCTCTTGGGTCTTTTTTTTCACAGGAGAGGTGTTCTTGCTCTCCAATAATTTGTTCAGCTGATTTCACAGAAGATAGTACCCACAATATCCCTTTTTGTTGTACAGGAACACAAGCTACAGCTGGAGCCTGTGTTTGTGTGGGTGTATAATCAGCAGCTGTGGCTTGCATCACCCTCCCTCTGCTGGAACTGTTCCTAGAGGTGTTTCCATCTACATCTGCACACTGTTGCAACATTTATCAAGGATATTCGAGTCACCCTCATACCACCGTGAATTTACTATTTTAACTGTGCTTGGGAAGGTTTAAATTTATGCACTTCACAGAAAAATGGGTTATCTCTCAGAAGTGTACCAATCTTTGTATTCTACCATGGAGTACTGGTACAATGAATTAGAAAGCACAGTATGCTCTGTAACTCACATATAATTCATGAACTGAGCTCTTAAGTGGAGTCCTGTCAAATTTAATAAAATTTTTTTTATTCCCATTTTCCCATATTCTAAAACATCTCCCTGCAAAGACCCAGGTATCTCTTGTATGCTCTGCAATATTTTGCACTATCTAGGACAGTGTGCTTTACAAATAGCAGAAAAATGTCTATGACTAGCATATTGAGGACAAAAGAATTGCATCACTTAAAAAAATTACTAGATAGTTTAGACGGGTGAGAAGTGTATGTATAGGAAAGACTAAAAGCTATCAAACAAATATTTGTTAACTAGTTTGTTTCTTCACACTTCAAGGCATTTTGGTAGTATTTTGTTGAATCCATCCAACAATAAGTATGCAACAATGTCTTTTATTATCAAAGTGAGACATTTTAACAAATATAAAAACCCCTTATCTGTTCCTAGAGATGTCTATGTGTCTCAAAAAAAAATAGGTATGAAATATCGGGAAAAATTCTGTGGAATTCAAAATTCTTCATTGTCATTGCCTAGCAAAACTAGACACAGCCACTATTGTGCTGCAAATTAAAGACCAAGAAGACTCAGTCTGGAGGTGTGGCTTATGTGTTCTGAGCACACAACTCACAAATGGCGCCTCACAGAATTTTATGTAGAAACAGTGCAAGTACTATAATCTAGTAAGTGAAAATAAAACTAGAAAAGAGAATTGCAAAATATTTACAGGCATCATGTTTTTGTGAAAGTATTTAAAATGTGAAACCTAGATAGTTTTTATTCAAAATTCTTCTTATTCACTGTAAATATTCAATTCTGGTCTAGGAAAAAATAAAGCAAGGAAAGTAGAAGTTACCCATAACTCTTTGCACTACCGGCTCTAATCAACTGAAGCTTATACTCAAAGGCTTTTCATATCAGTATTTCACTCTATTGATCCTTCCCAAAATAAGGCTTCCCTAACATGGTACAGTTCAATAGCAGAGGCATCTGCACTATTTTGAGCAGTACCTGAGAGAAAGGAAAGCACAGGAATACATTAGATATTGCCTACAAGAGCACATACATCTGGATAAGAGCTGCAACGTTACAGTGGACAATGGGGTGAAAGGCTATGCTGTGGACAAACCCTTTGCAGGGGAAACTCTGAACCCAGATTCCCTAAAAGGCTGGTAGAGTTTTCTTAGCCTTCAGAAATTAATCATCTAGGAGAACAAATTCAGACCTCTAGTAGTAAGTGAGAAATCAAGATGTCTTCTGTCCCCTGTTTGACTGAAGCATGATGAATGGAAGGGCTTTCCTGTCCCGAACCCCAGAACTGAGAGGAGCTGGATGAGAGGAATATCTCACAGGGGTGGTTCTGTGGGAAGCCAAGGACACTGGCACACCACTGCCTGGTCTGTGCAGAGGCACTGCTTCTGGCAGAGGTGACTGAGGCACCATAAGCTGATCCCTGGGAGCTAGAATACATTCAAACATGTCAGAGGAGTCAATCGCCTTCATGTTTGAGAACTGACACCTGTCTTTGCAGATGATAGCTCAGTTACTTTGCACTCTCATCAGGCAGGCCCTGGCTGCTGTTGAGGTTCTGCTCATTTATTATTGAAGAGAGAAAGAGAAGACTTCAGCTAACTTCTGGGAACAGACCATAAATTGCATTACACACACAGACATGCATGCACGTGCCAGCACTAAAAATTTTAACTGCTAAAATAAACACCAGTACAACACTCAATTTATGTAAATATGTACACTGTAGTTATGTCTGTGTGTCTTATTAAAAGAAAAAAAAAAGCCAAACCCCAACTTTTCTAAATTGAACAATATTCAAAACTATCAAGGAAATTTTGTAGTGCTGCTGGTAATTTTCCAGAGAAGTTATGAAAAAGCAAGCTCACTGACAACTTTTGGAAGCTAGCAGGAAGAAAACAAGCAGTGAAGGTCAAGCCAAGTAATTATTCAACTAAGACTTTAACTTTTCATGGCTATGTTTGAAATTTTAGTAACAAATATTTTACTGTATTTAAATGCAAACAAAAGTATGCTTATATTAATTAAGTTTGAAGAAATTCTCAGTTGCAGAACCAAATCCAAGAATTATTAAAGTTAACACTTTTTTTGCTGCCTACTTTTTAGCAGGATTTCATGAAAGAGAATAATGTGTCTCTTCCTCTCTGTTTTTAAGGGGTTTTGTGTTTAAAAGGATGAATGGAGAAGCTATGCATGGAGAAATGCAAGCCTTGCATAAGGAATCCTGATTTCCTTAATTAGGCAAATAGAAACTGCAGTTTTAACTGCCCTTGTAATTCTGCATGACTTGAAAGAAAAATCTTATTATTTTAAATGGTATGCTTAAGCAAGTACATAAATTTAAGTGGGTCTTCAGTACCTCCTGGTCTCCAGAAGAACATTAATATACGGTTCTGCACTCTCCTGAAAGAGGTGATTTCTGAACAGTGATTTTCCTTCTCTCTCTCCTTAATTCTGCCTGCTATTTAGCACTATGGTTTTAGTATTGTTAATTATGTCTATTGTGAATTATATTCATAGACAAAATAGAGAAGCAGGAGCTGAGGGTCTAGCATCCCTCATCTCTGTATACATGGGTACTTTTTATTTCCAGAAAGTAAGGCTGGCATTGATACCACCCTGTACCCTAGGCTGTCTCTCAAACCATGCAGAGGCACTGGCTCAGAAGGTACTAGACAGCTGGAAGAACCTCACAAAAGGAAACGTGATGGGGTTAAATAGCATGCCTTAGTCCTAGGCCATGCAAACCTCATGAAATACAACAAGCACAACTATAAGATCTTGTTGGGGCAATCCCCAGCACAAGACATGGCTGGAAAGAGAATGGATTGTCATGGGGGTACTGGTGGATGAGGGACTGGGCATGACCCAGCACTGTGCACACACAGCCCAGAAAGCCAAACATGTCCTGGGCTGCATCCAAAGCAGCGTGGGCAGCAGGGGACGGAGGGGATTCTGCCCCTCTGCTCTGCTCTGATGAGACCCCACCTGCAGTGCTGTGTCCACCTCTGGGGCTCCAAGAGAAGACAGACATGGACCCCTCCAGAGGGGGCCACAAAGATGGTCCAAGGGATGGAGCACCTGTGCTGTGAAGACAGGTTGAGGAAATTGAGGTTCTTCAGCCTGGAGAAGAGAAGGCTTTGGATGCCTTTCAGTACCTGAAGAGGGCCTACAAGAAAGCCAGACAAGGACTTTTGGCAAGGATATATAGGACAAGAGGAAAAGGTTTTAAAGTAAAATAGAGTAGATTTATATTAGATATAAAGAAGAATTTTGGTGAGAGACTGTAACAGGTTTTGTCTGGAGAAGCTGTGAATGCCCCATCTCTGTAAATGTTCAAGGCTGGGTTGGATGGGGCTCTGAGCAAATTGGTCTTGTGAAAGAAGTCCCTGCTCATGGCAGGGGGGTTGGATTAGAAGGTCTTTGAAGGTCCCTTCCAACCCAAATAATTCTATATTTCTCTGAAAATATATTGTTCTCTGCCCGGGACAGAGGCAGTACTAAATCTTATCTGTGTGACCGTTAGAAGATGAACACTGCTAAGCTAAACAACCTCACAGCTGGCCTGCTCCGGTTTCCTCTACAATAATAAATTTTCTATGCTTAAGAATAATGACAATCTGCTAGAAGAGAAAAGTTGATTGAAAATACGGCTTGTATTCATGCGAGATACAAAAAAGCCAACCCTTTTCCACAGTTTTCATTTTGGATTGCTAGCATGAAAACAGAATTTCAGAATGTTTGTGTACTTTTTCCCCCACATCTTTTTCCGTATCTGCCTCCCTGCATTACCAGTAAAATGCTGTCCCCAGAAGGAAGGGATGTCATTGAAAGAGCTGGGCTGCATGCAAGAAGAGCCATCCCTAGTGCATTTCCTGCTTGGACAAGAAAATGCCACCCAGTTGATACCTTCATTTATTCTGATATTTATGGATAAATATGGGCAAGCACTTAAAGATTCTTTAGTCTGCATGACACATCTTTAAAAGCACCGGTCCCTATCTAATAACAACCCACAAATGCAAATCCAGTAGCCTTACATACAAAGCTAGATTAGGCTGAAAAAATTGACAACTGTCTCTTTTCTGAAAAAATGAGCTCTCAGCACTCCACCCCTGCACCAAGAACAGAGGAAAAAATGCTATTTCTGGGTAGCAGTTTCCAAGGTTGTTTAATATTCAGTGAGGATCTTCTTAAAGTTAGCTCACATTTTAAGAATTTCACAGCACATCTGTGCATCATGGCATGTTTTAAGGGTTTTCTCGGACACCGTGTTTTTTTCCTAAAACTCTTACTTGAGAAGACAAATTCAAGGCATTAATTGTTCTTCCTACAGAATTTCCAAAGATGCATTTCTAATTACACCCAATGGCAGCTTATCCAACTGTTTTACATTGTACATTCACACGATGTTCTCTTTGTCAAGAACTGCTACTGAGAAAGGTGTTCACAAATAAGACAATTTAACATTTGATCCTCCTTTTCTTCCTTCAACAGTTTATTGAGACAGTATTATTTAGTTATGAAATATACTCCTTTTATATTGCAAGTGTCTTTGTGTAAGTACTTAGGATTGCTAGGATACTGTGACAAACCAAAGGTAAAACTCTCAGTGTCATCTATAATGAAATTGTTAAGCCAAAACTCAAAATACCAAACCTAATTTTTTTTTGAAGGTTTAAAAGATTTGACAACACACCCACCCTATTTGCATAATAATACTCTAACAAAGCACTGGACCACAGCACACAAACACAACTGTCCCCACACTAATTATCATGGCACATTTCAGCCCAAAGGGAGTTTATCTGATTTATATGCCTTTGGGAAAGTGGTATGAAAATATAATTGAAATGTGACAGACTCCTAATTATAGAGGCAACTGTATCAGTCAAATATTCTCAAAACAATAGCACGTGTAACTAACTTTGACAAAGCAATGGTGTTGTGAATTAATGTTGCTGACAATTCATATCCTGCTTACAGGGAATTCAAGACATTCTGTGATGTTTCCTGTCTGTGCCCCTGTTAAGATCCAACACGATGATGCAATGAGGAGTGACAATCATAACTAAGGCCTTTCCTCACTGAGGCAATCCTCTTTATGATCAAAATAATTGAATATGTATTCATGTAGACTGTTACCTAATAAGAAAATCCTATAATAAAAATAAAACTTGCTTCATGTTTTCCAAGGACAAAAACTTTCTTCCTCTATGAAAGTAAAGGTATTATAGCAGTGACCTCAACATGTGCCAGAGAAATAAGGTAGTTATAGCAACTCAGGTAGTGAACAACTCTTGGCAGTATGTGACACTTCTTAGGAAACAGCTAAATTGCAAATAAGCACGCAAATTTGTCCAAGCTGACTTCCCACAATTTCAGTTAAAAAGCTCTTAATAAACCTTTGTATAACCCATCAGCACATTCCAAGCTGGTGGGAGCTATTTTCACAGATGAAGGAATCTGGGACCTGTGTGAACATAAAGTCAAAAGAGCTGGAACAAAGCAAGTAGGGGAAGAGGGGCACAGAATAGCTGTGCAGTTTCTGGCAATGGTCCCTTACCAAGCATGGGAACAAGTGGGTACCTCTTCAGCTTGGAACACTGAGTGCTCTCATGGTGATATGAACTCTGAGAGTTCAAATGTACTCTCAGAAAATTAGATGAGTCTGACATCCCAACTTTTTACACCATGTGGTTGAGAATGCTGGACCATCTGTCAGAATGTGTACCTGTATCAAAAAGTGACTTGTATGGCACGCATTTCCTTATGCCACTTTAATACAGGCTTGTCGGGACATAATTCCATGACCCAATCACTGAAGAAGCTTATTCTGTGTCTTCTCAAGTGTGAGAAATTATTTTGTCTCAAGTGTAGAGGTTATAACCTCTCCTCTACACTTCAACAGGCTAGAGGGAGGAGTGCTAAAGCCACTGGCAAATGAGAGCAATGAATCCTGTCCCCAGGATTCCACTAGCCAGATATACGGAAGTCAAGCTGTTTCTCACTGCCTTCTTGTAGTGCATCTGGTCCCAGCAGACGAGTGCAGCTGATCTTGATGTTCTTCCTCCCAGGGAGTAGCAGGGACAGGACACAAAGACATAATGCCTGTTCAAAATAGGTTCTGGGAAGCTGAATTGAGTCTGGCTGGCATGGAGTTAAATTTTCCCCACAGCAGCCCTCATAGTGCTGGGCTCTGTACTGGTAGCTGGAAGAGTGCTGATCACACACCAGTGTTTCAGCTACTGCAGAGCAGTGCTCTCACAGCATAAGTGCTGCCTCTCTAACATTCTGCCCTGCCGTCAGTAGGCTCAGGTGGGCCAAATCACAGGAGGGGACATAATGAGGGCAGCTAACTCACACTAGCCAGAGGGATATTCCATACCATATGACAGAAGGTATAAAAGTAAGAGAAAGAGGGAGGAAGGCAGGCAGGGCTTTTGTTATTTGCATTTGTCTTCTGGAACCACTGCTGCACATGTTGAAGCCCTGGTTCCTGAGAAGTGACCCGACACTGCTTACTGATGGAAAGTAGAGAAGGCTTTTTTCCCCTTTGCTTTTACACCTAACCTTTCACTTTTGCTTCAGTAAATTGCCTTATCTTAACCTATGAGTTGTTCTCTGTAGTATTTTCTCACGCCTGTCCAGCTGAGAAAGGGGACTGATAAAGTGATTTGGTGGGCTCCTGACGTCCAGCCAAGGTCATCCAGCACAACAGCAAAGCCAGAGGATGTCCTAGGTCAGGTGGGAGTCTGTTGTGGATGGCTTGGAAATTTTGCAGGGCAAATAATACCCAATAAGGTCACAGCTGGTGTAATCCATAGCATGACTGGGAAGCAGAATTGATGCTCTGAGTTTAAACACAGAGGCAAGGCACACTCAAACTGGAATTAAGTCAGGGTTGCTTAGCTGGCTGAAACACAGATACTAATGCTAGTGCTCTGCAAGTCTGTTTTTAGATCTATTCAATTTGTTTGGTATCTCCTACCTCTCCAGCTACAGTTAACATTTTACTGCTGGCTTGTATATCTTCAAGACTGCATTGTAGATGTGCAATTACTACAAAGTAATTAATCAATAAATTAAAAGCTACAATCTCTAGGGAAGAAGAAAAAAGGACTCTTGGTAGCAAAGACTGTATCTGAAACTTTCATCCTAGGAATGTAAGGAGATAATTCTCTGGTAGAATAATCATGGCAACTGCTGCCACACTGCCGTTATTGACTTTAAGTCTTTATATCAACAGGATCCTCCTCCTGAAGAGAGAGACAGAGAGGACGAGATAAATTGTCCACACTTCCATCACAGGGCAATGTGTAATTCAGATCATGGGTTGTAGTGTGCCACTGAGGATGAAAAACTGAAAGACAGTTCCACTTAGATGACATCGTCCTATAAAAACCAGTGAGCTTCCCATAAGTTTTACTCCTGGCATCCTGCCCAGGCTTCTGCATTCACTTCTCCAATGCAGTTCTGATGAGGACCAAGTTCTTCCAATTTCTTTCCATTTACAACCCCACCACCGCTATCTCCCTCACCTTTGTGGCAAAATCAGATGGTCCAGCTGCAGAACTACTCTGCCAGCTATACCAAAGATATATTTTTTTCAGTGATCTCAGTTGAAATGAAACATTATATAACCTAGGCACCAGCAGTGAATATCTCTCCATTGTTTCCAAATTCTGGCAGGAACATGGCCCTAAGAACTCTTTGTGAAAGAGTTCCTGTTCTACAGAAACAGGACTAAAGGCTGCAGCAGAGTAATTGAAAATAGAATCATAGCATCCTAGAATGTTCTGAGTTGGAAAGGATACACAAGGATCACTGAAGTCCTGCTCCTGCCCCTGAACAGGACAACTCCAAGTCACACCATGTGCCTGAGAGCATTGTCCAAACGCTTCTTGAACTCTGTCAGGTTGATGCTGTGATCACTTCCCTGGGGAGCCTGTTCCAATGCCCAGCCAGCCTCTGGGTGAAAAACGTTTTCCTGATATCCAGCCGAAAACTCCCCTGACACAGCTTCATGCCATGTTGAAAAGTATTAACCTAGTGATACCTCACTCACAAGAGAAAAGTGCAGATAGTGAGAAAGCTGGATGAAAATTCTGAATGTTTTTTTCTGGCTGTCCTGAAAGTGGTTAGAAGTTGACGTAATTTTCACTCAAAACTAGAGTTCATTTTAGAAAGAAAAAAAAATATTCTCCTCCCCCAGACTAGCAAACACCAGCAATTCAATTTCAGTAAGAAACTGTTTGACATACAGCCAAATTATTGCGGTATTCTATGATTCCTGATCATTAGTCAATATATCATTTAATGGAATCTATATGGCAGACTAAAAAGGAAGTTGCTTTTTTATTAAAAATCTGTATTTTTGGTGAGTATGTGAAATTTTCATAATTTTAATATACTGGAATGGTCCTACTTCAATTGTATGGCGTACTACATTTTTCTATTTCAATTTAGGTAAAGTGCATTAATCACAGAGAGTAGAAACCAGAACAGACACTGATAATTTTAGTGTTCTTAAAGTCTACCTCCCTGAAGTCCTCATTTTGCAAAAGATCCTTCTGTACAAACACAGTAACATTGATACCACAGCCAGCTTTACATATGCAACTCCATCCTTCCCTACCTGCAGGCTGAAATGAACATTCATCAGTGACTCTCAACACTTATTGTTCCTTGCATCTAATTTTTATGATAAGCCTTTATTATTGTGAACTTCAATTCCACGTTTATTTTCTAACAGAGTAATTACACGTACAGTTTAACTGTAGTATTTATTTATATTTTATACAAGATCATAAAAATGTTATACATGGCACCATCTGTTGGCTAAAATAGCTATAACAAATGAAAAATAGTTTATGCAGATTAGGAAAAGTAAACCAACAAGAAAACAGAAGAAGGACCATAAAAATTTAGATGACTAAACTGCATACTAAAATGATCTTACATGCACATTTTTCTGTAAGTTAGGGGATATATTTCCAGAGAACACTTTTAAGGCTGCTCTACTCAAAAATTTTTGATGCTTTTTGGAGGAAAATAAGATGGGTATGAAAAAGCTATAAACACTAGTAAGAGAAAGTGATAAATTAATTCACCTGCAGCATCATAGCTTACTCTGCGCTATAGCATCATAGTTCTCTGAATTCTTAGCGCTCTTAATGGCAATAGAAACACAATTAATAAGGAAATTGATGGCATTTTCGGCAGCCAGACACGTATTTGGAGAATTTCTGAGGCAGAATGGTGTACTTCTCCCACGTAGCCTCCCTGAGGGTCTGTAAGGCAGACTGCTGCACACAGTGCTGTCGTTTTCTGAGGTTCAGGTTGTGTGTGTGTGTGGCATGCAAGCAATCTCCTCTGCTGGTGAGTCTGTGTCTATATAAAGGCCAGCCACAGCTGCCATCTGGCAACCCTGAGAACACCTCCTCAGAGTAAAAATTCTGTGAGGAGGAAGTCTTGGTGTGCTAGCACTTAGGCACCCTTTCCCATACTCCAGACAGCCTCATGCCTGCCACACCTACCTGGTGTGCTGACCTGGGTGGGAAGCTGGACAGGGACTGGGCTGGCATTTCCGTGTCCAGCAAATCTCCATCTGACTGTGTCCTACTGGTCCTGGAAATCACCACTTTAAGAAAAGACTGCAAGAAGGTGTCTGTCAACCCCTTGTGTGCTGTACCTGTACACAGCAGATTTTCTGAGCAACCAAAAAACATTGTGACTTTTGCTAGCAGTTCAGTGAGATAGGCCAGCAGTATTACCTAAAAAAAAAGTATTAAAAACTTATATGTCCAGCTTTTTGCTGGTCCAAGTCAGGCAAGGAGAAGAGCAGACAAACATCATTTTCCAGACAAGAAATCACAGTATTCTGTTTCTCTGAATTTAAACCAATGGATCTTGATAATGAAATCAAAAATATTTTTACACAGAGCTTAATGAGACAAATGAATTAGACCTGAAATCTAACAGCTGTCTCTTTATACAAAAACAACTAGAAGAAATACTTGTGAATTAAGTACTTCTGTCAGGATTACCCATTCTTAGGTCTTCTGATATCAAATCAAGGAGCCGCTATCTGCCTCACACAAAACACTGATCTGATACAAACCCACCCGATTCAAATTTGGTCAAAACATTTTGACAAGTTAATTTCGTGCAAGCAGGCTCCTTTGTGCCTGATGAGCTCCATGTCTTGCTTTGTCTGACTCAACAGAAGTGCAGTCATGCATTTGGTCTGGATGGGTTCAGAAGTGCTGGCTGACGCAGTGTCATGGAGATCAGGCACTAATGACTTGGGCACATTAGTTTCAGGTAGGTTCTGGAATTAACTTGGGCAGAAACCCAGGACAGCTTCACAGTGTGCACATTTCACTCCAGGTCTGCTGCTCTTGCAGCAAGTAGGAATCTGACAGTCTTTCAAGACCTGACAACATATTTTATCTCCTCTGGCTGCCCTTTTACAGGACCAGAGGAAGTCATAATTTCTTCCACATGCCAGTGTGAAGGAAACCTATTCACACAGCTCATCATTCAGGGAGTACAAGCCTCAGCACATCTAGTCCTCTGTAAATAGTCTTGGTGCAGATATAGCAATAAATACAACTTTTAAGGATGTAGAAGACACCAATGTTTCTAATGGTATATTTTTCTTTCCTCCAAAAGGTATTAACAAGAGTAAGGACCAAATTCAGCCCAAGACTACTGTGTTCACTGTACAAGGCTAAAAGGCAGATATCTTAATATAGTCATTTTTATAATGAAAAAAATTTAATAAAATACATTCATTACATTCTTGTGTCCATTCTTGAAATCCAGAAGATTAGTGAGGAAGTTTCTGATAGCAGTTGGGACACTAATATTTGTCTTTTTAAGAATCTCATGCAGGACCTTATAAAGTTCTGGGATTTACATATTTGTTTTTAAAAAATTTTGAAATTATAATTGAAAAACCTACCAAGGTTTTTATGCTGGGAATGGATAATAGACAATAGAAACAGCAAAAAGAAAAGCTACAGTGCACTGAAGTTTAGTTTGATTTTATAGTAACACCTTTCATATTTGTCAATAGATCAAAAAGTTACAGTGCATATCTACAACATATCATGGAAATCTGATCAGTATGTGCTGGGGTACAATTACAGCACAGAATAACCTTTAATTCCTACACATTAGTTAATCCAATTTGGGCAAAACAACCATACTTCATTCTCCTGTTATTTCTATCTGCTCACCCACTAGAACAAATGGATTTCTGTATTTTTCTGTCTGAAGAAATTGCATGGAAAAATGAATCATTTAGGTTAACATGTCCTGGCACAAACGAAACCATGAATATTTTGCTTTCCTGAAGTCCTGAATGTCAAACACTGAAGAATAAGCACAGGTCAACCAAGGAGAAGATCTCTAGTAGTCTTGTTCAGTGTATATTTAGTTGATAATTTGCACTGCCATTTAATTTATGTCAATTTGAGGACACAAAACCTTCCCTGTGTATTCTTGTGAGGCCTAACTTGCAGTCCTTTCTCCTGTTGGTCAGAGAACACTATAACCTCTACTGCATCTTGATTTTACTGCTTGAGGCAAAGACAGGATGTGTTTTGAGTTAATGTCATGTAAGCTGACTTTTCTTAACTCTTCTGGATAGTTTATATGTTAAGTCATTTTTTTAATAAATCAACATAAACATGAAGGAGAGGACAGAAATCAGGCTCAATCAATAAGTATCTGTCAATTCAAAATCATACCTGACCAACCCGGGACTGTAATGAACAGAAGATACCTTAACTGTAGTAACACTTCTGACACTCTCCCATGGAATTTTCATCTGGAAGGAAGAGCATACTCTAATGTTCATGACCAAAGGTTCAATATCTGGCAATTAGTAACAAGAAAGGGGTTTCTGCAGCCTGATGGAGAAGGAGTTCAGAGTGATCTAATAGCCCACAGCTTCTTCGGAGGATTTACACACATTACACAGTCAAACTCCTCAGTATTGGTGGATACCATAAGGGACAAATTGCACCTAGGGAGGTTCAGACTGAACATCAGGAAAAACCTTTTTATTGGGAAGGATACTGCAGCACTTGTTATCCTGAGACATTGTGAAGTCTCCATCTTATTCAAGACTTAATAAGATAGAAGCACAGTGTTGGCAATTGTCTTGATTTCAGCAGAAGCTTGGAATTCCAACCAGTGTTTCTTTGATTCTGTCATCTCATGTGAGCTACAAAATTGGCATGATCATATGACAGCAGTGCAGAGCTATTAAAAGTGACCCAAATTCACTAATTTCTGTAATGTTATAATAAATCTGCTGACACACTGGAGCCACTATTATGTCATTCTGAACAGGAGTAAAAGACAAACAAAAGAGGAAAGATTTTTTCTTGCCCTTTCAAACACATCAATCCAGCATCAGCACTACTTGGAGAAAAATGTGGACATGCTAAGATTAGGAAGTCATCAACACTGGGCAGTTTCACTGGAAAGTGGGCAACTTTAGTAGTCTGTGGCCTGTCCAAATGAATCAAGGACAGACTGTCCAGATCCAGTGCACAAGGCAATGAACAGCAACAGATGAATAGATTAAATAAACTATGTTGTATGTCTTCTCGCTTTCTTAACTCCCTTAAAAATCAAAAGAATTTATATAATCCAAATCAAAGACCAGGATCTGACAGCAATAATGTTGCTTGCTTTCAAAGCCTCACTATTGCTTGCACTACACTCCATCCAACAGACCACCATTTGCAGACCCTGAGTTGGAGAGTGGTTGTAAATTGAGCAAACCTTTATTGTTTGGCAAGGTGGAAAATCCATTACTAGTTTCTTTCGCTTCTGTGCAGGTCAGTTCTGCTCCACTTTCACTGTTTAATTCAGTGTGACAAAAAATCTGTACCCTGCAGAAAGCTTTCAAGCAGTAGCTGAGCTTGATGCATTTGTGATGCTCTGGCAGCAGTGAAGAGCAGTGAGCAGAAGAAGTGGCAGGGATCAGAGAACTGCTGAGCACACAATACACTGTACCTTTCCCCTTGCTGTTTTCTGTCTGTCCCTAAACTTAACTTCTTGGCCATTCATCCATACCTGAGAGGAGCAAAGGTTCTTCAGCTGCTGTATTTAAAAGCAACATATTTGTAATTAGGGACAGAACAACTAGGCAGACATTTACTAGGTCTATGTTCCATTTCCTTTGCTCAGGTAAACAAGATATGGAAACTGCTATGAGTATTTGAAGGACAGGAGGGTGGACCTAGAGATAAATAAGGATAAAATCTTTTTTTTTCCTAGATATCATTAAGATTTGTTGCGCTCAGATTTCCTTTCTCCTGTTTCCTGACTAACATGCTGGAGCAGGCATACCATCTTAGGATCTTGTTATGAAGGCTGAAAAATTATTACTTTGAAGTTAATTAATACTGCAGAAAAAGAAGCACATCTCTTTCCTTCATAGCAGCAGATATATATATATATATATACATATATATATATGAGTAGAGACCCAGGCTAGAGGAGAGGTTATGATAATGGACATGAGACACCTGCCTGACCCTGCTCCTTGCTGGGAACCGTGTTGTCAGCAACTCCTCCTTTCCTTTTTTACTTTACACTGACCGGGAGCTGTGTGCTAAGGCTCCTGTCCTGTGAGGCAGACAGCTGGAAGAGGCAGGGCAGTACCTTACAGCAAAAGAGATTCCCAATAGAGGTCAAATTTTGCTTTTAATTATTTGCATTGTCCTCTCATCTAGACGGCTGAAGAGTGTTGTGTCATGTATCTTGTCTAACTAAGAATAAATTGGAGCTAGATAGCAAATACATTAAGGAATACCTTCCATTTGTTCCACTAGGTGTGTCAGTATATATATATGATTTATACTTATCTTCCCAGGCCAAAAACATTAGTTTTCTGTGAACATCTGGCTGGCATCTCCAAAGTCTACAGTATGCATCATTAATCAGAATATCATTGTGAGGTTGGGTAATGAAAGATAGATCAGGTAAATTCACTATATTAATGTAATAATGCTTACTAGAGTACCACAAAACTACAGCTTTTATTGTGCACTTGAAAAAAGTAATTGCTTTAATAACAGCCTAGAGTAAAGCGTGGTATTTGTATTTAACAAAATCATCTAATGAACATCTGTCTTCATTCCTACTGGTTTGCTCTGTACAAAGTAGATATCACAGTCTTCATTTCCTGTCATAAGCCGTTGCTTGCTATTAATGCCCTAGTAACTTTACATGAATATATGCTACTTGTGCATGTGTATATATGTGTGTTCATGTATATAGGTGTATACAGAGAGAGAGACAGAGGGGTGTGTGGATACTTTTTCCTTTCTTCCGACTCCTCTTATTTCTCCGTAAACAAACTAATTGTAAGTAAGGGATCCTTTGTGTTTAAATTTCCACTGGAAATTATTTTGAGTTGCATGCAGAGCTTCCCCTATTAATACCATCTACAGATTCTTATGATATTTTACTTCTACTTGGTTGTATAAGGAAAGATGGTTGCTTCTTTCTATATGTATAATATGGTGACTGAAAGATTTTTTTGCTCTACAGCAAGTTAAAAAATGCACTTTGGGTGAAATCAGAGCTAGAGGGTATTGGCAATATTTCACACATGAAAAATCAGTTCATTTTCTGCCATTTAACAAAGCTGTGGGAAAGGTATTTCAGACACATTTTAAATAAGTAACTGTGTAAACTGTGCTTGAAATATAATTAGTACATTTCCCACTTTTCACCTGGCAGAACACGTGGTTTAAATTTTTCTTTTTCTTGCCTTACCAAGATTTTAAAGATCAGTGTTTTCAACAGTTAATGTCTCCATTTTAAACATAAAATACCTCCTTCTCACACATGGGCATTCATACTATCAGTTAAGACTCAACCCAGAAACACTAAAGAATTAGAGGTAAATTGGTGGCGGAGTTGTGTTTTGTATTGACTTTGTCATTGTTTTTTAATGCCAAGAAAAAACAGTTGGGTTATAATTGGCTTTAGCTGGCATTCACACGGGATCTAGATTTTTCTCTTTACCTGAAGCCAAGTAGCTCTCAGACAAAGGAGTTTCTTTTCAGCATTTGAAAACATCAAAGAAAATCTAATCTACACCATGCCGTGCAATCTTTGATGAGGAGAAAATAGTTGGTGGTTGGAAGATAAATAAAAAAGAGACCTCATCTTTTATCCCCAGAAGTAGTCTCCACATTGCACTTACATTTGAACCAGTTTTTTTTCTAAAGGATTATTTTCTCACAAAGGTTGTTTAGTACCCAAGCTGAATAGTTCAGGGATCACAATGGTAGAGGACATTAGTCCCTGTCACTCCAAACCTCCTAGTGCTATGTTTCCTTTAAATACACAAGAGACTTTAAAAGCCAGAAAATACCTTCCTTCATAAAATCACTAGTCCTTCACTAAAGGTGAACAAAAATATCTCTGGTGCTATGCAGGAATCTGATAATGCCATCCCTTCAAAGGGGTTATGAAGAGACTGAGCAAAATGCTTGATAGGGCCTCCATATTTCTGCGACTGAAAGCAAGAAGCATAGTGACTGACAGACTCGTTGTTTTAACAGTTATGTCACAAAGCAGAGTTAGGCGTGAGCTATCAAATGCAGAGAAAAGATGTAACAACACAATGACCAGATAAAAGAAAATTACTGTCATTAGCCTGGATAGTCCCATACAACACATCCAGAGTGAAAAGTTGCTCTTAGAAAAAAGTTTTATTCTTACTAGTTGAGAAGAAAGGGAGCTCTGTCTTTGCCAGCTCTCTTCTCTCACTATCCTTCCATGCACTGACTCACAAACACTGCTGAAAAATATGTAATGATTCTGTAAGCATGGCTCATAACTACCTTAAAATAGTGGGAAGTTAATTTTTTCTGGATATTTGCTTATTTACATTCCAACTTGTAAACAATCTAATCTGAAGTTTATGCTAAATCTTAAGCTATTGCTAGACATCAATTCCTGTGTTGTTGTTTGTCTTTGGGTGTTTAGACTGCATATCTGTGGTGAGACAGAATCATCTTTTAGGGGTTTATAGCTTTCTATGCCTTTATCTCTAGGTGTTAGTTACGTGTCTCAGCTGCCAAATCAATTTCACATGTTCTTTCAAAGGCTTGCTCTGTTTTCCTGCTGATTTATACTGACAATTGTATTAGGGTATTGGACTTAGAAATGACTCCTTTCTTGGACAAGGAATGAAGGGGGCAATGGAATGAGGTTAGTGCCTGATTTCAATAAAACCGGCATTTCTAAAAAGAGATGTATAACTCTATGCCAAGAAATTCCTTTTAAATAAACTGAACATTAGTCTTTATAGTCTTTCATATCCTCGTATTAAATACCTCTTCTTCCACATTTTCTTTGCGAGCTAGTGGTAAAATACATGTGTTCTCTACCATAAATTACTATTTTGACAAGTGAATTTTAAAGATATTGCATTGGCACTAACCCTCCCAAAGTTATTATCTTTAAAATTTGTATGTGTAACACAAGTAATAGCAGAACCAGAATCTGCTGTGTCTGCAGAATTATAGGACTTTACAAAGACAAAAATCTATCATTGAGGGTTCTTAAAGTACAAAGCACATCAATGTTTAGAGTAATTTCTGATATAAGCAAAGATAATTAATAATCCTAATTGATACTAGCACCTTGGAAGTTGTCCAATCCGAAAAATCCCTAAATCCGAAACCAAATGTGAGGTGGTATAATAAATCAAATAATAGGTATTACAATCATGCTAAAGACTGCCAGCAGAAGATTGTCTTTATTGTCATTAAAATATGGAGCAATGGAAACAGGATAGTCACATGCCCCCACCTCTGGAGAGGAAAGGGCCTGAGATGAATCACTCACCCACAGCTTCATGGCACCATTAGTCCTACAGCGCAAATCTATGCTTTTCTTGAAGCAGATACAAAAGCTTATGATTCAGACTTTGCAGTCTGAGATGAAAAACATGACATTTGCTGGTTCTGAAAGGCTGATCATCCTGCGTAATGTTCTTTAATATAATTTTGCCTGCAACTGTAGTATTTATACTGCATTTTGCACTGCTGTCACTCAAACACTGCTGTGAATGCTCAGTTGAAGTTTCATTCCAAAACAAAAGTGTTGTATGGCCTTGTTAACCTAGTTTCTGCTCAGAATTAATATTAGTGTGATGACTTGAATTATCTCCTCAGATAATCACAATATGGCATGCAATTTTGAATGTCATGTTTGTTTCACTCCTGGGAAATGGGAATAAAAAATTGCCTGGAGCATTGTGAATGCAAATAAGTTACCTCTTGGCAATGGTCACCTTATATGATATTATGACAATTTTATTAAAGGCACATCCAAACTGATTAAATATTCCCATAAAATTCCACAGTCTTTTACAAATCCTGCTATTTAAAATGGGCATTTCACATGGGGTTACTGATAGACATTTTCTCAAATCAGGAGAGCAGAGAAAACTAGTTAAACTTTGTATAAACAAACGTCAATCACTTATTAGGTGAGAAAGAAGTGGTGAATATAATTATGAATTCACAACTGTGTGCATCCTTTTGATTAAAAGCAAATATTCTAAGAAGAATTCTACTATACCTTGAAACTTCATTTAATTGTGAAGTTATAGTCATTTAAAGAGAGGTGTAAAGATTAAAATAATATTCTCAAAATGAATGGATATAATTTTATGTTATGCTAAATAGGTGAAATTCATGGAAGATTTGATGCTAGATTTAAATGACTTAAAATTGCCAATATTTGTGGTCATTCTGATAATTGTGTTAGCTCTCGTTCAAATTTTATCTTAGCGTTTAAAAATTTCACTGCTTCACTTGTACAATGCTGAATCAGCATACAGTATTTCTGAGCATAGGTAGCTGATCTTGCTGTCAAATGCTGTAATAGGATGGTTTATGATTTTACATAAAACACTGAATCATTAAAATACTATTTGTTTTGTAGTGGCCACTGATGCTGTTCTGAAATCTTGCTAGGTTTACCAGACATTGGCATAGTACAGTCAGATTAAATCTGAGCAGTTATTAAAATCTTTATGAAATTAGTAAACTCTGCATTGATATTTCTAATTTTATCATCAAAATATATAGTAATAGTACGTGTCTGTTGGCTATACGACTATTCTGAAAGTATAGACAGTTTCCCCAGACGTGTCATGGGAAAGGACATAATCATAAACATGTGGAGCTGAGAGGAATGTGAAGGCCAGAACAGGACAGCCTAGAATATCATCCGCTTTTATGTGCATAACCCACTGCACATATTTGCCAAACTTTTTGTTAAAATTTTTCAGCCGAAGACATCCAAAAATTCTGGATATCCTGTGCCTGTTTCACCTTTTAAGAGCTGGGTATTTTTAAGGTCCAAGCTCAGTCTCTTCTGTAAATTAAGCCTGTAACTTCTATCTTTCTTCTCAGAAAACAACTGAGCATTCTTGGACCATTTTTTCCATATTGGAATATTGTCACAATACACCACATCATGGACTTCTCTGTTAGGCTTTAGTTTCAATAAATGATAAAGAACATCCATCAACCTCTCCTCAAAGGATATATTTCCTGAACTTCTACCATTCTTACTTTTTCTGTCTGACCCCATTGCTGGAGTTCTTCAAGACTCAGTTGAATAGGGTGGCAGATAATCTCATCTAGCCTCCCTTCCCCATGAAAAGTTGTCGCTGATCTTCTGAAGTCCCTTTCAAGCTTGGCTGTTCTATGGTTTCTATCACCCACTGTTTATATTCTTGCTAATGTGTATGCTTGGTCTTCATCACCTCAAGGGTCTCTGATGACTCATATTCAGCTTACACTCAAGAAGTCCTTTTCTGTTGACTAGAACTCTGTTTCATATCAAAGGTCAATATTTCAAAATAAATGTCCCACAACTACTTACTAATGACAGGAATAAAATCAAGAAAATAGAATTAGCTGTCATGAGTGCTTTACACGGGTCTCAAGGGCTTAATAAACAATCCTGTGGGCAGTGAGAGTTATAGGTCTTCAAGAGGTCATAGATTAAGACTTTGATCAGTTCCCTTCACCAACAAGCTCAAATAGGAAGATGATTCTGGTTAAACAATAAAAAACAGCTACAGCCACTAAATGTGGGATTTCTCTTACTCTCTAATATACACAGACATTTAGATACAGAGTGAATGTCACTGACTGCTGTAAATTGTCAGAGCTTCATTGATTTCAACAAAATGATGGTACTTTGTATAGCAGAGAACACTGTGGATAGATCAATGACTTAAGCTTGCTCCAGTCATAGTATTTTTTTTTTTGTGAAGTCATACTGGGTGTACTGAGGTGATCCCTAGTAGCTGGTACACAGAATTTCGATCTATCTGTCTTT
>VXAZ01004520.1:151536-215494 GCA_013399875.1 Gymnorhina tibicen
TAACAGGTCTAAAAAAAATTTTAAAAAAAAAAAAAAAAACAAACCAAACCAAAACAAATCACAAAACCATAAAAAACAAACTGAAGAAAAAGAAATAATGATTATCTCTGTGAAATCACGCCGATTTACAGCTCAGGAACATGGAACCCTCTGGAAACTTTAAACACTGTTTCTGACAACTTAAGGCCTGTAACTCTGCCATTCTAGACAAGACACAGTGATATTCCTAACTACTTTTGAACAAGAACCCTACAAGCCCAGAATCAAAAAATCTATCTGCAAAGACATCCTGGAAATTTGAGGTCAGAGGAAAGAGTTTTCTGAGAGCTGAGGAACTGGGAAGAGCTATTGATAAACCAAAAATCAGAATCTTAATGTTAATTAAGAGTTGCTTACTCTTATTTTGAATGAAAATTTCTTACTGATTTTTAGTTTGTTCCCTGTTTTGCTACAGGTAGTTTATTTTCATATGAAATAAATATGCTCAAAAGCAATTTACATGGAAATCCAGTTTCAGAGCTAGTACTAGGTAGTGGTCAAATTATTTCTTAAGTTTAAATGAAGCCCCCATGCTCAAGTTTTTCCCTTCTTCTTTACCGTGAATAATCTTACCAAGACCTTTCTTCTTCAAACATCGTGGACATAAACCCTATGCTGACCAAAAGAATATCCATTCACACAGTTTTTTCCATCCATGAATCTAGTTCCAAAAGCAATGGTCACTCAGAAAACATAGAGTCATAGAATTACAGAATGATTTAGGTTGAAAAAAACCTTTAATCATCAAGTCCATCTGTTAACCCAGCACTGCCAAGTCTGACACTAAACCGTGTTCCTCAGTGCCACATCTCCATGTCTGTCAGATACAACCAGGGATGGTGACCCCACCACTTTCCTGGGAAAACTGTTACAATGCTTGACAGGCCTTTCGCTGAAGAAATTTATACTAAAAGCCAATCTAAACTGCCCAGGTGCAACTTGAGGCCATTTCCTCTGGTCCCATAACTTATAATCTGGGAGCAGGGACCAACCTCCACCTGGCTAGAACATCATTTCAGGTAATTGTAGAGAGTGGTAAGACTCCCCTGAACCTCCTTTCCTTCCTCCAGACTAAACAACTCCAGTTCCCTATGTCTATCCTTGTACATTTTGAGTTACTTAAAATATTTTGAGTTAATATCCTTGTATATTTTGAGACACTTCACTTGCTGTTTGTAATTGCGTCAACACAATCTCTATCATATTTTCAAAAAATGTATTTTTATGCTTCATTTATTCTAAGAAGAATTTGTGGTAACTGCGTGATAGAACACTCAATTCACTTGTTAAAATAAGAGTAAATTAAACAGCAAAAATAATGTTTAGATCCTAAAATTATTTTTAGAATTATTAATCCTTTGCCACTTCCTAGAAGCTGAAGGTAACCAGAATGACTGTTCATCGTTTTTATACAACAAAATACATTTCTTATTTGAAGTTTGAAGCACTTCTTTCATTATTGCTTCTGAACTTGAACAGATGCCAGAGATGTAACACTATATTTGAAAAACTGAGACAGTTATTATTTTACTTTTTTGTCTTGAATTGATATGGTTATAAAACTGATTCAGACAGTTAAGTCTTAGCAAATCTTACCATTATGAAAAAGGGGGGGAAGAAGTCTTTGCAAGAAAAGAAACATTTACTATGGGCCTAAGGAATATTTAGCCAAAATATAACCAGCATAATCCAGGAATGAAATGCTTTAATATTTTTAAAGGAGTGGGATTTTCCTGTTCATAACTGTTCATCTCTAGTCATTGTATCAAAGAATTAGGAAATGAAATATCATCAGCACCAAAAAAAAAGACAATTATATCCCAAAAAGTACTAAGAAATCTAATTTTATTTTCTCATAATACGGTGAATTAAGGCGAAATGTAACTCTAGGCAAACATATGTACTTTTCATGTATACATAAGCTTACTGCAGATACATTCTCATTCTGAATCTTCAAAAAAAATTCCTCAAGAATATATCCCTACTTGATTTATTACATTCATATACCCAACTGTTTAGTAGCTTTAGACAACTATAGATAATGGAGTAGCCAGTAACACTTCAGGGAAGCACAACAAAAATGTCCCCACCTAATCTACCAGTCTAGTAAGTAGTTGGTACAATAACATTTCAGTTGAAAAAAAGGTCTCCATATTCATTTATTGAATACAAACTTGTTGCCTAGTCTTAGATAAGGACTTTATTTTAACAACCAATATAGGATTGGTAGAGGCACAAGACTCCATCACTAATCCAGGAAAAGTCATGTCCACCTTACAAAGCCCCATGCCAATGTAGAGAGGATTTCCACTGATGATTAAGTGGTCTGAAAAGAGGAAACTTAATATCTAACAAGCAAAGAGAAAACAATTAATTCTGGATGGCTGTAACAAGTTGATGTATGAGAAGAGCTTTTTCTCTGAGAAGTCTCATTTGAGTCTTGAAACAAAATGATTCTCGTCTCCAGCTGCTGGTAGTAGAGCTTAACCTTCTGCCAAACTGGGGCAACCCCTGGCAAATTTCTTCAGTGTGTCTTGCCTGCTGTAATCCTACCAAATGCTGGGGTTTTTAAAAATTAATTCAAATTCTGGATCCTGTTATTTGGCATTCAAACTGAAAGCAATTTGAAAGACAACAACTCGGGAAAAGCATCTGGATGCTATTGGACAAGGTTAACCACGGAAGTACAGCTTCTGACTTCCAAATAAAGGAAAAAGGTTCTCCTGCATATTTTCTAAAATATGCACTGATGTGCTTGTTGACTCCTTTGCTATCCTTCCTCTAGAACACATAAATTCCCCCCAGGTTCCACCTCAATAACCATGGCTTTATTCAGAATGATTGGTAAAGTCTACTCTATTTTTTCAAGTCTGCCCTTCTTTGCCTTAATTTTATGAATTTTTCCATGGCCTATTAAAAGATGCAACCTTGGCTGCAACCCTTGCCCCTATTTGTAAGTTATCACTTCATCCTGACTACAGCCCTTTAATTGTAAACCATTTCGTGAAATCCTGATCATCCTCTAAAATGATGAAGTGTTTAATTTTTTAAAGGAAGGATTATCCTTACAGTCTATAGGATCTTCCTTCCAAAACATTCTTTTGGTATCTATGCCAAGACTAGTGGAAGAGCCTTACACATGTGTGGTATAAATCCACATGCAAATCTCTCCAGCACTTCAGAGACTGCAATCCAAATGCTAGCAGAGAACAAAGTTAGTGCCAGTTTCTAGTGGTGGATTTGGAACTGTCCCAAGTGATTCTAGCTGCTAGTCCACCCCTCTGGTTATCTGTTTTCCTATCACACCTGAGAAATAAACAGTAAGCACATCCAAGATGTTGCTTTCTAGTTACCTTGGGGCCTTTGATAAAATTTGATGGTTTACTACTCTTGAGATTGCAAACTTCTCCAAGGCAGAAGTATAACTGCTAAGTGCAATGGGGATCAATATTGTCAATCCCATTACAGTTCCAAAAGCTTGAAATTAGGACCTTATGAAATTTTCTTCCTCTTCTGCAGCATGAATAACTTCTAGTTTCTCTGTGCTTTGTTATACCCCAAATCAAGGAAGATATGATGATATGGCAGATAACGGCATTCTTCTGAGAACTGTATGCCCTTTGTAGCACTTATTATGAGAAACCTTTTTCCAACAAATATTCCTGGCTGTTTTCTTCATTGAAGATGACAGCCTGATATTTTTTAATACAGATTTTTCCTATTCTTTCCTTGAAATCTATTTCTTTGTTGGTTTATTACATGCGTTATTATTTTTTTTCATATTTTATACTCCTTTACTCTAGGATTTACGAATATATTTGAGTCTGCAGTGAAGTCCATTTGCAATATATTATGCAGGTACATAAATGACTCCAGTCATTTTGAATCTGATTACATTTTACATTGTCCTTTATTATTTAATGAGACTTCCAGTTCAGTATCATTGACCTTAGCTATGACATTAGCTGCTGAATCTTTGCTCTCTTCTGCCTTTTCTGAGCAAATTGCTCAGCCTAAGTGTCTTGTCAGGTTCAAGAACCTCTTGTCTTCCCAGAAATACTTTTCAGAAAAGCAAAGAAACAAAAAGCAAATAGAATCCAACCCTAAACATATGGAAACTGAAAGAAGACAAGTTTGCCTGATTCAGGTTTCAATTGCTGGAAATAACATATATTGCAAAATCTCAGTGCTTTATTAAGAATAATGTGTCCTGGAAATGAGCAAATTGAATTCGGAGAAAAAGGTGACCAGGTCATGACTTTAAAAAAAAACACTGTAAGCATACTCTGCTTTGTGCAGATGTGGTAGAAGGCCTAGGATTAAGTGTCAAACGACTGTTCCTTGTTAAAGAGATTTCATGTTTTCTCATTTCTCTGTTGGCCCTTTATCCTTAGAGTTAACTGTCTTCAGCTAAATTTTCAAGTGGCAATTGATAGGAAGGAGAAGGAGAGTGACAGAGAGAGAGAGAGAGAGAGAGGAAAGATTTGTAAAACTACATGCTGCATTCCTAAAGGTAACAAATGAATTTATGCGGAATTTGAATTATCGCTGTGTGTCAAACATTTATGCCAATTAAATGTTATCACAACACAAAGAAAAACTGTTCCTATGTTACTGAGATAATTCCCAGTTTTGCAGTTTTCCCTTAAAAAGGTTGCTGAGTTCCTGAATGGCTGAGAAATGGTCTATCTTGTTTCTCTCAATGATTGACAAACAGAAGTTTCCTGACCTGATTCTCAAATTTCCTCCCCCAGAAAACCTGAACTACTGAAAAGAACTAGAAGTTATCAGAACTGGTGTGAGAGAGAATGTCCCTCCTCTCTCTGCCAAAGGCAGCAGGAGCCCACCTGTGTAAACAGTGGGTGTATTCACTGGATTGTGCCAACTTTTTCTGAGAAAAAGTTCTTGTGAGATTTCAGAGACAAATACCCTTTCTGACTTTTTTTTTTTAATGTGAGATTTCAGTAGAGGGTTCTTTTCTTCAAGGTTTCCTGTCTAGGAAATGAGACATCCCAGAGGTGAGAGCATTTGCACCTCTAATGGGAAAGGAGTTATGTTGGCTTTGTGCCCTCATTGCCTTGAACTTATTTCTGGGAAAAAAACTGCTTCAACTGTATGAGCGACCCAAAATAGGGCAGCCTTCCTCTTACTTCCTCTGTACTTCTTGAGCTGCTGAGTTTATCTGTGTAAATTTTAATATTTTTTCATCCCAAATGTACTCATGTATTGAAAACTTTCTGCTAGTTCATCTGTAATGCAAGTAGATCACTTTAATTATAGCTTAACCAGCTGCAGAACAGCACTTTCTATCAAAAAGAGTGTGCAAAACAAAGTTAATTCTTTTGTAGTTTAGTGTTGTTCAGCTTTTCAGGCCTTTTCCCACTTCAAGGCATTTAAGCCAGGTATACTGAGAGTACCAAAAAGTTACTTGTCTTGGGAACTTTAGAACTAGCTTTTCTTTTTCTTTCCTTCTCTCCTCACTAACAAATTGTCAGATGACAGTGTCAAAAGACCTACGTGAGAAATGTTAATTAATAAAACTAAACACTTGCTCACACCCTATGGGCCATAATGGAATTTAGTAACATGATTTAAGTAAAATATACTTTTCTTCTCATAAGTATTCATGAAATTAAGGAAATTATCACTATTATGCACACGCACAAGAGAAAAATATTCATGGCTCAAGGGAAAAACTTCATGCTGGATTTAAACTCTTCTAACACTAGTTTATTGTGGTGACTATAGAAGTCCTTAGCCCCTTCTTGGTGTAGATTGATGGGCCTGACAATATTGTTGAAGTCTAGGCACAGTTGCTATTTTATTTCTTGTATTTTCTCAACTGTGCTGTAATTGCATGCATAATTATACTGCATATTTTACAGCTAAAACTAACATATGATTAGCTTTTTCTACTTAAATAATGAGAAATGTAAAATTATATCAATTATATTTATGAATTTATCTTTGAAAAAAAACTAGCATGGGTACTGAATTATTAGTTGTATAATTTAAATAGAAACTATAATGTGATGTTTGAAAATTAATTTTGACAGCTTGGAGAGCTTAAACAACACTGTTTGCTAACATCTTTCATCAAATGCAAACAACAACATTGTCCATGAGTCCTATGGAGTGCTCCCTTCCTCTCACTCTCTGAAAGCAAGTGGTCACATTTAGTCAACAGAAATATCTCTGTATCATCTTATCAGACAAAAAAAAAAAAAACAAATGTGGCTTATTCCTACCTCCTTGTCTGTTTTGGTGTCAAAATGACCTGTGGGGAAAAGACACACTGATATGCACAAACTCATCTCTTGCTTAATCTGTCTATTACTAGATGGGAACAGCTCTTTCTGCTATGTAATATAAAAAGAAATTATTATGGTTTTAGAGATTATATTTATCAATGAAATTTGAGACTGTGAACTTTTATTTTGTAGGTAAGACACATGACCAAAATGGACCATGGATTTGAAAGGCTGCTTTCAAATACCTTGAAAATGTTGAAGACATTTTTAGGCTTCAAAAGGTGGTAATGCTTGTATTTTCTGCTGGCAAAGGAAGGCAATTAGAAAACACTGATTTTTCAATTTCTTTTTTCTTAGTGGGGAAACAAAAAAACAAGTAAGAAAAGGATCTAAAAAGGAGACTCTTAAAAAAAATAGAAAAATTTCAAATCTGAGAGTGCTGGTTATGGTGGTTCTTTGGAAAAAAATGCTGACAAGTTCCATTGATTATTCTGGGTTCATTCTTCAGCCTGTTATCTTAACCAGTTGTGTTTGGAAAGAACCTCAGAAGCCCAGCTCTCTCAGCCAGCTCAGGAGCAAATAGCGTTGCAATGGCTGATTCAGCAGAAAGGCGGAATTCTGCACATTCTGACTGTGAAAGCAGCAGCCGGTGCCACCAGCCGACAGAGCAGCACACATGCATTGCCTGGGCTCGCCAAGGACCCCAGGTGTTGCCAGTCCCCTGTCCTCCAGTGGAAACCTTTCACCTGGCAGAGGACAGCAGCTCCCTGCGGGTCTGGTGGTGTCAGGGGCATGCCAAGGGGGCTCCCTTTGCTCTCCCAGCTGCAGAAAGGAGCCACAGCTGGGGCAGGGTTTTTGGGAAGCTGCAACTCGTGCCACAGTGCTGGCAGCTAGCCTGGGGCCTCAGGGTTTAGCAAAGGGGTACATGATCCCACAGGATGAAAAGGCCTTTGAATCCGAACTTCTCTCAGCTGCAGAGAATGTCTTGGGTAACTGAGAAAGGTAGTGGAGTCTTATAAATACAAGTCAGACTTCCCAACATTTACAAAGCAGCAGCAAGTGATATTCCTTTGTATCGCTTTTCCAGTCCCATTGCTTTTATTCTTTTATTTGTCCTCATATTGAAAGGATATGCCAGGCACAGTAATAAATAAATAAATTAGAATATAATAAAGTGTAACAGCATAATTCTCAGATGTGTTAAACACAAAATTAAGCTACATAGAGATTTATGTATCTTTTTTCCTGTTTTACCACACTCAAATTTTTTCAAACATCTACTCTGAAAGAAACCAACCAAACCACTCTTCTTTTCCAGGGGATATGTTCAGAGCCTTGGAACACTCACAATGAGATTTCATGCAAACTATCCCCTAACTTTTTTTCAGCAAGTAGCTGCAAAACCATGACAACAGCCCCTGCAACAAGAGCACAAGGAGAGATAGGAACCCTGGGACTCCTCATAGAGGAATATACTGATCCAGTCTACTTAAACACACTAAAAAATTTCCACATAATGCTCATACCTATGAATTCAAAATGGTTTTAAAACGTTGGCTTTAGTTTATAGTATTGAGCTTTTAGTAGAGGTTTTCAAGCTATTTAGACATAAATACAGTTTCTTCTTGTAGGAAAGTAAATTAAAGATATCAAATCCAGGGGTCAAACTTTGGTGACATTTAAAATTACAAAAAACCCATGCCCCCTGCCCCCAATGGCTAAATGGCTCAAAAACAATTCCATAAAGATATCCTGACAACTGTCTTCATGAGGAGAGGATAATACTGAAAAAATCAACAGAATTTTTAAATATGAGAGATTTGTGCTGAACAGTATTATGAATTAAAGTATGATATATGTGGATGGTGAGACTGTTACCAAGCCTTCTGTCATTTTTATTTCCTTTTATTGACATGCTTATGTGATGTTAGTAGACATTTTTCCCCTCTCATAGCTATGGCTGCTTAGAAATTGTGAATGTCAACATTCCATTTCAGCAGACACTTAGACACCTTAACATTTATACAAACAGCTTCTCCTAGAATCTGGATCAGATCTTATTGGTACATTTGACCATCTGTTAGGTATTTTAACAGTTAAGTTTAGGAGGGATAGATAAAGTGATTGTCAAAGACTCAGCTTATTTTATAAAGAGGATCCCAAAAGACATATATGAATAAAGAACACTGCTTTCTGTTGTCACCATGTTTTCATGTTTTGCCAGCTTTTATCTTCCATAATTTGTAATGTCTTAAGCAGATCCATGGTGCAAGGGAAGTTGGGCTTTGATTTCATTAGTAACCTGAAGTCACCCACTACCACCACAGCCAATGCACTTACAGTTAAATCAATTGAATTAGATCATAGCTCAAATAACTGCAAGTGGACTGAGACTTAAATCAGACAATGTTGTAGCATTCATCAGTGTTATTTGTTTAAGGAAAAATCTTCTACAAGAACTAGTACTACAAGATGAGGACTTTTTACATTTGAGGATTATTATTATTGGTTTATGTTTTGTTTTAGTTAGGGGTGTTTTCTCTCTGATCTTCTCTATAGCAAATTAAAGGGCAAGATTTTTATACTCTCAGTTACCTGTTTTTCATGCTATCTTTTAAAATAGTGAATAGACTCTTACAGCCCCCCTGCTCTTTTGAGTAAAACATATGTCAGTCATTTGTAACAGAGTTTAACAATGGAGAAGTCTGACAAAAATCTTAACTGCTTTTGAGTGGTCTAACTGTATTTTGTGGTCAGCATGGTTTACCATATGCACATGGTGAAACGAACATGCACATTCTTCCCATGTGCAGCCCCTCTTATTTATGTGCTGGAGTTCAGATACAATGAAAGTATCATGCTCAGTATCTCAGCCCTGAGACGGTGGGAATTGTTAAGTTGATGTTGATTCCCTAGACCACCTCCTACCCCACTTTTTTAATGTTGTATGCTGTGGGCCATTAGAGATACCTGACTAATGTTTAGAAGCTGCTCCTTTACCATGTGAGCTGAAAGCTAGTAACAGACTGGGGCTATTAAACACAGGCTCAGAGACTTCATCCTGCTGCAGAACATGTGAGACTGCCACTGCTGCACAACTTGTCCTACAGCATTTGTAATCACAGAAAGAAGAAATTGCTTCTCATTTAAATTATAAGGGAAATAATAAAATCACATCAAGAAAAAGACCACACGTATATAATGAAATATCACTGGTGGGTTGAATTACACACAATAGAGTCAACTCTTTATTTTTGTATAAATGAAAGTACATGAATTGAATGTTTTCAATGTACTCAAGCTGTGCCATCCTTACTGCACGCAACTGAAACTAAGAAACTGTCCTAGATAATATTTTCCTTTTAAAAGATGCCCCAAACTTTCTCCTTGGAAAGATAGTCAAGTATTAGTTGCCAAAATATTTCCATAGTAGTAATTGTCAAAAGGGGTACAGGAAAAAGAGAAAACATATCTTTTCAGACATGGAAAAAGATGATGTGGCCCAAGACAAACAAGAGTTTATACTTCAATTCTGTCTCAAAAGTAAAGACTGGCTGTTGTCTGTCATATAGTTATTTGCATATACAAAAGTATTACCTGAGATTTTGAAAGTTTCTGAAACTTTGTGTGAATTTTTTTGTAGAGAAGTGATTTTTCTTAATGTTAAAACCAACAATGGGACCATAAATATAAAAATATTTGGAAGCCAACATATGATTTTTTTCTTAGTGCGGGAACAAAACATCAGAGAAAAAGTTAATAGAAGAAAAAAATAAAGTAAAAATGTTGAGACTCTTAAGAATGCAACTGTTTTCTTTGGTTTAGTAAAACCTGTGGCTCAAATTTTGAAGTATCTCTTTTCACATTCTTTTCCTTTGTCTCAGTGCAGAGTTCTACAAGGATACGGGGAGCAATTACTGCGTGCACACACAGTAACTGAGGAATAGGATTTTCTTGCCAGAAATATCCTTTTATTATATAAATCTATTTTTTGCTTGTTCTTGTGTTTATAGACTTAGTGATTAATAACCCTGGCCCAGTGGTCATTTAGGCACTATAGTTAGCGGCAATGGTAGATATCCAGATTTAGGGATTTAATTTATCTGTGTAAATGAGGCTTATATCAATTCTCCAAAAACGTTTCCACTTTCTTGGAAATAAGATGGTGGGAAGAGAGAAGAAACATCTGCTGCATTTAAATGCCTCAATGAAGCCAGCCCCTCAGTTAATCAGCTCTGCCCTCACCAACAGATGTCACTGCAAGCAAAAGGAATTAATTTGTGAGGTTATTGGGCTCAAGGAGCAACAAAACTCTCTGAAATACAAATGTGAAAGAGCCTCTCTTTCTGAGCATATGTTCATGTCTCAGTTCCTCTGCCACAAGCTGAGAACTAGCAGCAGGCAGACTGGTAAAAATAACAAAAAAGAAGAAAAAAAAGTTAAAAAAAAGTGTTCAAACTTAAAGCCATGTGAAACAACTGAAACACATCAAAAGAAAATTCAGTACCCTGCTTTTAATTTTATGAATGATTTAACTGAGAAAACAAAATCTGTTAATTCATTGTGTATATTTCTCCAAGGCACACTCAGAAAAATAGACATTCCAATCACCTGACTCTATGGGTAAAGATAAGAAAAAGAAAGTGTTCATGTAGCAGTTACTAAGCAGTTCTACAAATTTTTCTGGTTAAAAATTACACATATACCAGGGCACCCAAAACCATCACTAAAAATATTACAGCTGCAAAGTAGAGACATTAAAAGTTAAAGACTCTTACCATGAGGATTACTCACATGCCATCTTAATTTCCTATTTTTGTATGCATGCTCTGGTACAGCCTTTAATTGCACAGTCATGTTCCTGTTTTGTGTTTCTGAAGATAGCCTTAGATTAGAGACAAATATTAGAATTCTAACACAAAAATTAATTTTGACTCCTTTGTCAGCAGGCATTAAAACAAATGCAAGTCACAACTCTCTCTTATACATCCTACCACCAACACTGGCAGCAAGTGGAACCCAGATCCCAGGAGGCCTGATACATATTTTCCATACCTACTCAAGAGCCCTAAAGGAATAAAGAAATCCATGGATTTTGGGATGCTACCCAAAGCTTTGAGGGTACAAGGAAACATTTTGTCATAGCACAAATTCTGCCCTGGCTCCTCACATCTTGCTACAGTCATCATGCCCTTGCCTCTCTGAAACACCTCCTCCCAGTTCCTCTGCTTCTTTCTCAGTCTGCTTTCATGTCATTCCCGTTTGTTTGTCTTTCTCTCTCTGCTCCGATTTGTGTTTTCCTGCTTCATGCTCCTACTTGTTAGCAAGGAGGACTGTGAAGGTCGGATTCTTTTCCTGTTCACAATTAATCTAGCTTGGCTGCCAGTAGGAAGAATCGCAAGGCCCAGTGCCCTTCTCTCTCTCCCATGGCTTTGTTGCAGCAGGAATCTCTGGCAAATTTAGATGCCAACATCTGACAAATCTCTGCTGACCGCTTGCAATTTGAGGTTTGTTACTTGCAAAGCCTTGCAAACTCAGCTGACATTTAGCTTGAGCTTTTTCATTATTATTTTTATTGTTTTCCCAGGGAAAACCAGACACAAAATGTCAGTCTTTGCTTGAAAATATAGAAACGCTACAGGTTTTTCATAAAAGCAATAAAGTAATTAACATCCACAGGCAAACAATTTTTATCTCTCTCATCTGATCTGAGATTATCTTGTTGATGGTGTGAGCTTTCAGGAGAGGGAGATAGTCATTATGGAACACATCCATCTATGTGTAGAAAATACACAGTGTTCTCTATGGCATATAAACAATCTCACTACACGTGTCAAACAGTACATGCCAAAAAGGTAATTTTTAAAACTGGAAACCAAAATGTGACTACTTAGTGAACCACTGGCTTCAAAAACCATCATTAATTCCCACTGGCTTAGCAAAATTTTTCAAATTATTTTATGCTTTTGAAAGTATGATCACCACCCACAAATCATTAAAGTTTTTAAGATAAGACCCTCTTGGTTTAATGAGATTACATACAGAATACTTGTGCAAATCCTGTGTTAGGTTCTTCTGCACCAAACCCTGATGTCTGCCTTTCCATGCACTCTTTCTGCTTTGTTCAAGTCACAGCAAAAAAATCACTTTCTTACTAAACAGCTGCTTTGTATCTTGTGATATGAGAAAACAATTCAATGAGGGTGTGGGGGCATGGGTCGGTGTGTGATCTCCGTTTCATAGTCCTACATATTTCCCAGACTGGAGTCAGTGGGCTTTGACAGGAAGTTGGACAATTCTTTGCTTCTTTGATTTTTTTATTTTTTTATTTCTCTTTCTCTCTCACTCTTCTTTCCCATTGCATTTTTCCTCCCAGCTGACACCTAAAAGCCAGTCTGAAACAGGGCAGTACTTAGCCTTTGTTTTCTCCTTTCTGGTTTGTTTTTGTCTTCCAAGTTGTATAGAAAAAGCTGCAAACATTTCAGCTACACCTCAGAAATATATTCAGTTAGAGTTACCTTTTAGCAAGATAAGGCTTCCTCATATCAGAAAATATAAAGTGGTAGTTGAGTAAAAGAAAACAGTCTTATTATTGTAAACAGCATAAAGACATCATTTAAATACAGGTCTGTACCCATTAACAAAAGAATGGGAATTTCTGTCTTATAAAAAAGTGTCTCCTCCCCTGTATGGAGTGTGAGGAAATGCAACAGAAGTAATAGATGGAAATCAGCAATACAAACAAGACTGCAGTGTTCCTAGAGTTCAAAGGAAATCATAAAACATCAAACATTCTGGCCACTTTGAAAGATCCATGAAATATATAAGCAATTGGCCACCAGCAGAGCTATAGACCAATATCTTTGTTCTCCCATGGAGGTGGAGAAATGCTGCGTTTGTTTCAACATATTTGCCTTCTACTTAACATGGGAGATCTGGCTGCACTGCTCAGAGGCCAACACTTTCAGAAGTTCAGGGCTGACATTAGCAGTTTGAGGGACTAGTGCGTGCTGGGGTGGACTGGATTTTTGCCATTCTGTGCTGAGCATATTTTTAATGTGGCACATTAGAGGTAGAAATTCCCTTCCAGCACCTAATGAGACTCCAGGCTTCCCGAAGCTAAAAAACCCCCCTTTCTTATCTCTCTTCAGATGCCATACAAAAGTGCAAGCAATGGAGGAAGCATATTCTCCCAAGTCACTGTTAAAACTCACTCGGTATTTTGAAAAGGAGATGTGGGGAAAAGCTAGACATAATTTACAGTGAAGATGGAAATAACTGCTGTTGCTCAGGATATGAAGTAGTATCAGTAAAACTAATACAAATAAATTAACAGGCAGAGTAAATCTGAAGTGATAAAAGATAAGTTCTGTATATTACATTGTTGTTGAAGTGCTAGTATTCTAAACTTCTGCTCACATTCCTCATTTTAAGCAATCCCTCTGAAGTCTGATAGGACAAATCATTAAAGCTGCAGCTTGAAAAGTCTGCGAGCTAACCAAGGAGACTGGTGTTGATTTTAATTTCTCACATTTAAAAATAATAACCTGAAGTATGTTAGCCAAGCACATATTGACCTTGAACGTTGTGCTAGATACTATTGCCACTTATCAGATTATACATGTTATTTTCTGCACAGTAGATACATACTGCATGCAAATTTTTAAAAACAAAAAATCTGAACTGTCTAAAAAGACCATTTATTTCTTACAAAAAATGTACTTACCCATAACTTAGTTGAAACTTTCTTCCCTATTTATTTATACAACAGGTACAAACTGACCTAGCCTCACTTTTTAATACTTAAGTCACAGTTACAACTTTCTGATGACTGATACTATCAAGTTTTTTACTAAATATCATTTCATATATATAGTTCACATATAAACCAAACAAACAAACAAACAAACAAACAAAAACCAAAAAACCACCACCACCCAAAAAAATCCCCAAAAAACAAAGAAAGGCAATGCAGAATATGTTCATCTCTTATTCACATGAGAAATAGAAGTGACATTTCTGACCTCCATGAATGGAAAGATTTGCAAATGTTCCGTTTCCTTATGCGAATTCACCATTTCTAGTAACACCAGCTGTTTGTGTCACTGTTTACACATACAATATGCAGTGAAGTGTCCCTCCAAAAAAATCAATAGCCATTATCATTGTTATTTACCATCATCATAATCCATCATCTGTTGTTGTTTCACACCACGTTTCCCATGCCAAGTGTGGGTGTGCACTATCATGTTGATGAATAGCTGAAAATTGCCATGAAAATTTGCTGAGTTTCTGCTGGCTGGCACAGTAAAAACTGAATGATTCTTTACAGGGAAATGCATTAATATGTGCTACAAAGTTCATCTCTCAGTTAAGACTTTCCCAATTTTGTTGTGTTCTTGTTATAAAATGCTAGTGTATTTAGCCTCTAGTAAAAGAAAAGTTTATATTACAAATAACATTTTGGTAGAGGAAAGTGGTATCTTTCTGCGAGAAGCATGAACAGGTCTTCACATTTTGGTTGGTTTATTATAATAAATTAACAAAACCAGAAAGATTATATACAAGAAACAACAAATTGACTAATTAAGGAAGAAAAATAAAAATTCAGGGTAATCATTAGCCTTATCTTGACTTTTCTTTTGCATGGCTGCTGCAAACACTGTGAAATTACCTTACCAGCACTTGTCTGTAACTAGTGTATTGCTCTACTTCTTTTCAACCTCTTCTCCACTATGGAAATTCTTCTCCTATCCTTCTCCTTCTTCTCCTATCTCCACAGCTAAATCCACAGCTAAATGGGCCAGATGTATGTGTTAAGGAACTCCTAAAAAATTAATAGCGATGTTTTGCTACTTTCTTAGATTGTTATCTGTTTTTATTTTATAAAATATTGAAGCCAATTTTAAGCATGTATGCTCAAATTCAGTATGGAAGAACTCTTCATGGAATCCTGCATCCTTGGAATTGCTCAAAATACCCTGAAAGTGCTTTCCATTGAAAAGTAAAGATCCTTATGCATTTATAATTTCACCTCTTGACATCTTACTTTCTCCCTGGCCTCGACAATTAAACACTTGGTCTTACCTGAACCTCCTGATGAGCAGGCTAGGTACTCAAATACATTTGATTTGCCTAGTGCACAGATGTGAATGACTACAAAAATGATAAACCAAGAGGTCAAGCTAATTTGAACACACTCCTCTTGCAGAGGAGAATGTTGATTTTTAAAGAAAATACATCTTGGCACAGTAGGGCCAAGTGAGTGTTCCAGCAGTGTTGTAGCTTAGTGGTAGACAGTTTATCTCAAAAGCAGACAGGTTGTTGCACCTTCTTCTCATCTTAAAAAAGGTTCAGACTCAGCATCCCACAGCAGCCAAAAGGTTGAAACCTGATTTCTGTCCTGAACCTTTTGCATGGCCTTTTGCATGGGATAGTCAGAATCCTTGTCTGCTGGGTAGAGGAGCTGCAGAGGAGCACCTTTCTGGGCAGGACATCTCCTACGCATGGGGACCAATAGACTGTGTATCCTGCATTTTCTGTTGCTGACCTCTCCCTAAACTGTTCCCCTGCTTGCTATGTAGAGGGCTTACCTGGTATCTCTGAAGTTCCTGACTCTGTCCGTGCATTACGTAGGTCACTGGCACATAACATGGAACTTCAGAGAAAAATCTGAGGAACACAATGTCTGCATTGTAGGTTGGAGTCCATTAGTAAGGAAGAAAGGAGTCAAATCCCAATTTGTGTGAATGCAGACTCTGGCAAAAGAAAGGCAAATGAATAAGCTCGTTTTTACTGAACATGACTTGGAAAACAATAACTTTGTGTGTTTCATATGTGTTGTTGAAGTTGCGCAAACACTTAAAGGCTTTCTTGATTAAGGACGTAAATCACAGTCTGGTTCATAAATGAAAAGTATACAGTGAGATGCCTGTCCCACTTAAACAAAAAAGAAAGATTATAAAATTTTCCAAGGAGTATATTGTAACTACAAAATATATATTCTATCTAGCTTGCTATAGTTCATTGTTAACCAGAATACAAAGTGCTTTTTCGAGAAAAAGATAATGGCACCAATGTTCTCTTTTTAATATGCTCACACTCCAGTATTTATAACATTTTTAAAAAACATTTAGCAGGCCATACTCATGAGTTCAGGACCGCTTTCTGGAAAATACTCACTTTTTCCCCAAAAGACTGCGTCTTTGACTGTATGTGCACTGAATGACTTGAGTCCATAACATGTATTTTAAAAAAGAATTTTGGAAATTTGGAATCAATCATCATTTTTGCCCATTGTAAATGGAATAAGTGATGACTGACAGAGTAACTGTAAATATAAAGATTTTACAGTTTCAATATCTCTAATAACTTAGTCTATGCCAGTCAGCTGTTTAGAGCAGAGCAGATACAGTTCAGCCCAAATAAATATTTTTAATCACTCTTCAATGAAGGTGGAAAATTTTCCTGCTAATTAGTATATGATGTCCACATTAATTATACTAACGTGGTATACGAAAATAATTTTTTATCTGTTTTTTAAAAGTCCAACTTTTAGGTGTTGGACTGATTTGTGCTGAAAAATAAAACCATAACACAGGACCTTGGTGGCCTATGCATCCCTGGGTTTCATCTTCTTCATCAAGATTTCTAAATATGAAATTATAATGAAGTTTCAGTTAGCGGGCATATGAATTGGGAATAATAATTAGGATAATTAATTGAACTGTAGCTACGAGAATAAAATCAACATATTTAGATCAGATCTGAACTTAAACATGTATAGTCTGACATCCATTTCCACAAAGTTCTAAGCCTCCAAGCTCTTGTGTCTCCTCTTGTGCCTTGTCCCCCTCAGACAATTGTGACTTCACACTCCCTGCCTGCCCAGATTTCTTTAAAAAAAAAAATCAAACTAAAAAAACCCCAACCAACCAATTAAAAAAAACAAAACAAAACCAAAAACAAATCAAAAAATCAAACGGAGATATAAAAAAAGAATAATGGGTTCCAAAGACAGTCAGTGTGTAGCTGAGAAGTGAAAGAACCTGTACAAACCAGGGCACCCTGTAGTTGCTCTGCTGTGCAGACATTTTCTTACTGTAGAGCAGGACAGCTAAGCAGACTGACTCTGCAGCCAGCTCACGGGAAGTGAGGCTTCCTGCCCTTGTTTCACCTCTGTCCCAGCTATCCCCCCATGTGTCTCAGTTTTCCATCAGGAAAATCTGACCTCTTCTCAGAGCCTGTGTGACTTTGAACAACACCAGAGAGTAAAAAGAAGCACTGCTCTTGGAAGGAAGAGGTCAGCTAATTGCTGTCTATTGCTATCTCTAATCTGGTTCTTCTGCTGGTTTCATTGGTCTTTTGTGGCTTTTCACTGGTAAGGAAGGAAATGCACCTTTAGTGTGAATATCCCACTCTACACTACACTGCAACGTTGAAGTCCCATCTCAAGAACTTTGTGCAGCTTCGGGTGCCACAATACATAGAGACATCAAACTATTAGAGTGTGTCTAGAGGAGGGCAACAAACTTGGTGGAAAGTCTTGAGGGCAAGACTTACAATGAGTGGCTGAGGTCACTTGGCATGTTCAGTGGAGAAAAGAGATGGCTCAGAGACCTCATCATGGTTTACAACTCCCTCACGTGGGGCAGCAGAGAAGATGTCAATCTCAGTCTGGTCATCAGCAATAGAATTTGAGGAAATAGCATGAAGCAGTGTCAGGGGTAGTTCAGACTACACTTTTGGAAAAGGTTCTTCACCCAGAGGGTGGTCAGTCACTGGAACAGACTCCCCAGGGAAGTCATGAAAGTGCAAGCTTGGGACATTTCAAGGAGCATCTGATCAAGTATCTGAATCATGTGGTTTAGTTTTATGTAGTCCTGTGAGGAGCTGCATTTGCTGATCCTACAGATTTCCTATGATCCTATGATTCTACTTAAACAAGTCTTGTTTGAAGAAGCATCTACTAGTTGAAGTGTTCATGCTCTTTGTTGAAGTTTGAATCATACATGTATTAAAAACATGGACTGGCTTCAGATGAAGGTGTCTAACAAGGCAAAAGACTGCCATTTAATGTGTTTAGAAGAACAAAGAAGAACAAAGGTGAGCGTGTTGATCTGCTGGAGGGCAGGAAGGCTCTGCAGAGGAATCTGGGCAGGCTGGATCAATGGACTGAGGCCTGTGGCATAAGGTTCAACAATGCCAAGGGCTGGGTGCTTCCCTTGGATCACATCAAACCCAGGCAGTGCTACAGACTGGGGGAAGAGTGTCTGGAAAGCTGCCCAGTGGCAAAGGACTTGGGGGTGCTGGTTGATAGGCAGCTGAACATGAGCCAGCGTGTGCCCAGGTGGCCAAAGAAGGCCAGTGGCCTCCTGGCCTGTATCAAAAACTGTGTGGCCAACATGACTAGGGTAGTGACTGTATCACTTTCTATAACTGCTTGAAAGGAGGTTGTAAGCGAGGTAGGGATCAGCCTCCTCTCCCAGGTAACAACTGACAAGATGAGAAGACATAGCCTCAAGTTGTTCCAGGAGAGGTTTAGATCAGATATTAGGAAAAAATTCTTCATCAGAAGGGTGGTCAGGCATTGGAATAGGATGTCCAGGGAAGTGGTGAAGTCACTATCCCTGGGAATGTTCAAAAACTATGTGGATATGGCATTTGAGGACATGTTTAGGGGTGCACATGGTGATCGTGCCAGGCTGACAGTTGGACTTGATGATCTTTGAGGTCTTTTCCATGATTCTAACAACATGTCCTGGTCCTGGCCAGGACAGGGTTAACTTTTGCGGCAGCCAGGAGTGGGCATGGCCAGGACCCGGAGGTTATTCTATACCACCTCACATCACTGCTGGGGGTGTGGGAAAGGGACTCTCTTCTGGGGAGAAAGGGTTCCTTCTAGTTCAGAAAACATGGCAGGAGGAGCCATCTGGTATTGTCTATTATCAGTGAGGGTGTGTGGGGGTGTGCTCTGTTGCTGATACTGTTCATTTTCTTATCTCATTAGAGTTTCCAGTGAATTTTTCTTATCTCAACCATCTTTGCCTTTTGCGCCTCCAATTCTCTACGCCAACCCATGACAGAGAAGGGGCGGGGGGGGCAGAATAGGGGGAGCAAGAGACACCAGCACCCTGGTTTTGGAGTCTTGGTGGGGCACTGAGGTGGTGAGTACCATTCCCCAAACACGACACAACAGAAAAAATAAAACGTATTGCATGTAGTGATGTCCTACAAAGCTGTGGTAGAATTCTAAATTCTAAAATTCAAATTCTAAAGACAGATATATGTTTTGATTACAACCTAAGTGGTATTTTCTATCTTAATTGCTCTTCAATTCAGTTTGTAAACCGTCGTTCATACTTTGCCATGTAGCTCTTTGGACAGGGGAAAACAGAGAAGGGTCTGCTATGTCTCAGGCTGAGGTTAATTGGAACGCTATATGTGAAAAGGTTAAATGATTTTTCTTGTCAAAAGTGGCTGTTGGCTTAACATAATGAACTACCTCCTTAATGGCTGTAAATCCATCAGCCTCACTAGGGCTACCATGTTTATTTTATCTGACAGACTGACTCTAATGCAGTCATACAAAAAGAAAGTTTGATGTCTGCTAACATATTTACTACTTTTGTTCAGGTCAGCAAATCAAATTCAGAACATGTGTTCCACAATATGCTTAATTGCTGCTTTTTTCAAGTTTACACCGGGAATTCAGTTTACTTATCTACATTTTCAAACAAAGCTTGTAAGGTGAATGGAAAAGGCAACAAAAGGGCCATTCTGAAAGGAAAACTGCACTGGTTAGGCATTCACACATGCATGTTTGGATGCACTTTTTGAACATGTAAACATTCTTTCTTTTTTCATCTAAACAGCTTTTTATTTTTTTGTGGAAGGACAGAGAAAGGAAATCAGAAGAGGCTGGCAATTTGAGAAATGGAGGTAAAGATCATTTCCCTTGGAAAGGACGGCATGGAAACTTTGCAACAATCAGCAATTCAAATAGTTTTACTTCCTTTGAATGTTTTCCTTCATTCCTTTTGCTGAACCCATTTGAAAGAAATATTATTTCCCTCCTAGACATATTGGAATTATTTAGCTCTAGTATGATTCTGTTATGCCTTCTGAAGGCTTCTATACATTTTTCTCCTAACTTGCATACCAAAATTACTGAATAGGTCATGGCATCTTCATTACTTTCTGCCGTGTTTACAAAATTGAGGGTTTTTTGACTGCTGTATTGCTCATTAAAATAAAGATAAGCTTAGTATCCTGGATGCTTGGTGAACAAGTTTTCTGTTTCAGAGAAAATGCAGGTTACAAAAGACACTTTATCTGCAAAATAGCAAAAAAAAAACCCCAAAACCAAAACCCTAAAAAAAACCACAAGAAAAACAACAACAACAACAANACCTGATGAACATGATTTGTTGATTTTTACGTAGAACTAAACCATTTAATAAGACTGGGCTGGCAATTATTGTCTCTTACAATATTTATGCTCTTACTTTATGTGAAGATATAACAAGTTCTATGAGTAAAGTCATAAATTAGACCCTTAGCTTACCATATAGTTACAACTTTTTAACAGAAATGCCATCATATTGAGGGAATAATCACGGACTGATTTTTCTTCTCACACATCTATATTTCTTATCTTAACCAACAACATTAAAATTGAGTTATTTTATAAAGCACTAGTCCCACTTAATCTGAATTAAAATATATTATTTTTTTTAATGAAAAAGATGAATGCGATGAGTTTATATTCTATGGGTGTTAATAGGTAAAGATTATTGGTACATTATTTTTACAGAGATAGCATGTACTGAAAGCTTCTCACTGATACTGGGAAGAATGAAAGATTTCTCTGGGTTTTAAGAATCAGAATTTATTTTTAAAAATCAGTATGGCTATCATTTCACAAATTGTTTCCTACGTAGACAACACAGAGTGCAAAGGTTGTAGTATTAGAAAAGGGAGTAAGTGTGAGTGAGAACCAATGGAACACAGCCAACACACTTGATAACGTTATTTGAATTTCACTGATCTTATGAAAAGAGACATGAACACCAATTCTTAGAATTAAACACCAACTCTTCTTATTTTTTTGTTACAATGACAGTAAATGAAATGAGAGAAAAAAGCTTGTATCATATGAGAATAATATGCCACATTTGACTGTATGATGGTTTTACAGTTAAAGCTTCTTGATCACATCAGACTATACAAATACTTCAAGGGCAATGCATTGTACATTTTGTCTGTGTATGTATGTAAATTATGAACCTTGCAAGTTTTGTGTCTATTCCTTTTTGAAGTGTCACCAGTTTTTTTTAGTTGCATGCATAGATTTCCTTAGTGTCAGTTTTTGGACTCCTCTGATTCTAATGCCTATGAACATTTCTACGAACTTCTAGTAGCAACAAAGCTTCAGAAAAGGAGAATGAAAGACTACATAAAGAGAGTGATAAACTAAATAGAGAAGGTTGAGATTTTATTTATTTCCCTTGAGAATAGAATTCTTTCCTGTCAGGCCAACAGTTTGGCCCTTCTTAGGTCACAGTCTCTGTGAGAAAGATATGAGGCTTTAAATCTTCAGATGCAGCTATCACAAGCTGATGTGCAAAAATGTGATTATTAACGCCTGACACTGAAAGTCACTGCATCTATCTAACCTAATGGGTCATTCATTCCATAAAATGTGTCATTTAATTTCAAGAGAGGTCTTCTTTTTCCATACAAGCAATAATACTGTACACATTATACAGGTGGAAAAATAGGACTTGGTATGTGTCTCTCTTAAAAAATAAAGTAATATTATTTAGTCTGTTGCACAAAGGCTCTGATCACTTGACTATCTGACCTGGAAATAAATAGGAAATATCAATCAATTATGTCAAACTTATGATGTGTCTGATAAGGGGAATTCTGAAGTGGTACTATATGTTAAATTCAAAAGGGCTCTACTCTATTGACACAGAAAGAAAAATAAAAATTATATTTCAAAATGCCTTCAGTTCCTAGTCCAAGCTGAGACTGTTCTGGGAGGAGTCAAAACAGGGAAGTTTGCTGTTCCATGAGAATAAATGAAAATACAGCATTCAGAAGAGAAAAATGCACTGAAGGGAGCAAAGCACCTACTAAACTCACCTTCTTTACGAGCAAAAAGTACATTGTGCTGTCATGTCTTTATTTTTTATGGAGTATCATTTTTGAAAACCATCATTCTGTGCACGCAGGGAAGCATCACTCATTTTATAAATTGAAGGTTGAGAAAGGGAGTTTAGATGGGTGATGTGTAATGGAGCCACCAAAGGGGTCCAGTTGTTTCAGTTCTCTCCTTTATGCCTTAATCACTCTTAAGCTAGAATCCTATTAAAAACAACAAAATTCAAATATTCTTTGAGGAGTAAGGCAGTCAGAGGAAATTTTTTCCATTGGAAAGTCAGGAATCTATTCTAGGAGCTCTTTCACTGATCTTAGCCAGGTGTGTAAATAGGAAGGTGGAAACACCAGTGCTATTTCCATCCAGAAGGTCTGTGGCAAGTCTAATGAACCAGCACATCACACATTTCCATGTGCCCTGGAATAATACCATTTTTTTCCTCAATGCTGTTTTAATGCGTGTATGAATCCAACATCTCCTACAATTTACATTGTTTTTGTAATTGCTTCTAGGCATTTTTGTGCTTGAACTGTGTGGCAGGATGTCCTCCTCTCTCTCATGGCTGGGGCATTTGGAAGAGATAACTCAGGCCAGATTAATAGCCCAGCAAGGGGTCAGAGAGCCCAGCAGGGGTCAGACAGCCCAGCAAGGAGTCACCTCCAGGCACCTGAGAGTCTGAGCCCCAGTCCTGAGTACACATCTTGGTATGGGAGCAGATGTTGAAAGAGATAAAAGAAAATAAACATTGGTGACCAAAAGACATGATTCTTACATCTATTAAAGTCCACACGAATTATCACAGAGGCAGAAGTCTCCTACACAGACCCTGAGAAGCCTTCTACCATCATGCCCTGAAAGCGTGTGAGACTTCTTCCCGGAGTCTGGACGTAGATTCCGTGGTTACTTTCCTGGGAATTAAGAGAAAGAATTTTGATGTGTGCTCCATCAACAATTGGATGGTAAGAAACATTGGATCCTAAGATATATTATTTCTTCACTAGCAGTAAATTTCATGGTACCTTTGACCCCACATGTATAATACTAGTGTTGGTGATTGAAACAGGGACTTCGCCGGGTAGGAATCTGAATCCTTTATTCAAATGAAATGAGCTGGTTTTATACACTTCTTCAAGACACAGTATTTCCTTACATGGCAATTCTCACTACACGACCTATCCCATGTTGCCACATCAGAAATGCACCTTCTAAATGTCCTTCTATGGGGTGATCACGCAATGTTCACCCACCTGTCAGCTTCCAGCAGGCTCCTCTCCACAGGGGCCTGCCGTGTGACATCTCCTCCCCTCAGGGTCTGTGCCACCATGTGCTCTTTTGTGCTGCCATGTGCTTCTGCAGGCATGTCCCACAGCTCAACTCCATCACATCTCTTCCCATGCACTAGTATTCCCTTTTGTCTTATTCCTGTGTAATAACAGTCTGTTTTAAGTCTTATGTCTGTTCGTTTTCTGTCTATTAAATAAATAATCCATTTTATAATAAACTGAATCAGTGCTAATTAAAGAACTCATGAATGAGAGTGGGTCTTGGGGTGCTGGCCACCTCAATATTGTGACTGCCTGCTGCCAGAGGCCTGGGCAAAAGGCGAGGACTTCTTTAAGCCCACATCATTCAATCATAACAAACTGTTTATAGTTCTTTATGCTTCACTTTCAAGATCTCAAGACTTTTTCTTTCTTCTCATGTTATTCAGCCATTCTACATCAATTTTGTGAACTGGAGACACTTCTGTTAGAGAAAGCTTTTTGTGCATGTGCTGAAGGATAAAAGAGTAAAGTAGTTTTGAGAGACACAGTAAAACATACTCTGAAACAACCAGATTGAAGTGAGAGGGCTAGCTGGGATCTCAAATCACCAAAGTGGAAAGCAATCCATGTAGGCTAACTATGAAAACGGAGCAGGGTTGGCCTTTTCAGTTTGAGAAAATACCATATTAATTAGAAAGAATAAAGCACTTCACTCAATTTAATCAATTTTAAATCATTTCATGGTGACTGCAGATAAAATACTGAATTGGAAACTATTCATCTTTCCTTTCACTGGTCTCTATCAGGCATAGCTGTTTGCCATTATAGGTTGAAGTATGTACCCTAAGTGATAAATTATTAAAAAAGGAAGGAATAAAACATATCCAGTTCCTGTTCAACTTACTAATATTCAAGATAAAATCAACCCTTTTTATTGAGATAGGAGCTGAACCAACACTGTTGTACTAAATTCTGCCTAGTGGTTTAAGTGTTCGGTTTTGTTCCTTTTCCTTAAAAATATTGAGGTACTGTTGGTATTAGCTCAGAATAAAATTCTAAGAACAGGACAATGAGGTAAATGTTATGCAATGACTATTGTTTTACTGCACTTTTTTGTCATAACCAATAGCAGGAAAATAACTTTTTTTCCTTCAGTTTAGCATTCCAATTCCTGGGCTCTTGTTGGTGTTTAGTATCACTTTAATCTTTCACTGTAGAAAGCAGCCTGACATCATAAATGCAGTCAAGTGTACATTAGAGAAAGAAAACAAGCTGAGATTCAGATTTTTGCCAAGGTAAGACTACACACGCTGTTGAAGTGTAGATTTTACAAAAAGGTAAGAGCTCAGTTTTACATTTGCCAGAATGAAACTTTCCTTTCCAGTCCCTCCACAACTTTTGACTCTGAATGAATGAAATTCATCAGTCCTTCTGTACCAAGAAGATTAGAAAAATAAGCTTGAAGGTTCAGTGAAATTTGATTTTGATGTGCTAGCTTTGTTTGCATTTTCTTCACTAATATCCACTAATATGCATTTTGATCCTTATTTTCTTCTCATTGTTTTTCTCTGAAAATTAGTTTTTTTCTTTCCCCATAAATGAGTTGTACGAGAGATGTAACAATATATTTTGAAGACCCAAGAGTGAAAAAGTTATCTACTCTATTTTTCTTTCTTTGTTGACTTCTTTTCTTAGTAGTTTATCCTCTCATGATGACTAAAGTAATTTCAAGAGAAAATGTCAGATTATTGTAAAAGTTAATCTTACTTACCTGGATATGAAATAAGATGTTCTTCTCGTCATACTGTCTTTTCCTCTTTTTTATCTGAATTGAAAGCAGAATCAAGTTAAACAGCTGTCATTCCTTTGCATTGGATAGCAATGTCCCCTACCATTGTCTCGCAAAACTTTGAAGGTCTCCTATATATTTCTATTTCAGTAAATTTAGCCAAAGCAAGGTTTTCTCTCTTCTTCCTTCCCAGTACATTCAGGAACAAATAGAGGGAGAAATCTGCCAACCATAGGTTCAAAACTGTGTAATTTCTTTCACTTATTTCAGCTTTGTGAAGGTAATATATATAACTGTCGTTATGACATGTCTGGTTTTACCTTCCAAAACTAAGGTTGACATATAAAAAATAAATAATAGCCTTAATTTACTAAGTTAATTTACCTTTAAGTTAGCCTCGTTATAGCTGTTGCTGCTGAAAAGTTAGAGCTTCCCATATATCTGAAATATCCACATAAGACCATTCAAATGAATAAGACTTATCTAAAAAGAAACCTTTGATTTCTTGCATGTTAGCTTCTGGCACTTCAATGTGATTTTGTCATGGCTAAGCATCTCTAGATCTCTCCCTTTACGGTACTTTTACTTGTTTGCTTTCGAGTAAAAACAAAAATGTTGAGGTTCTTTTTTTGTTCTTTTTTCATTGTTCTTTTGTTCTCCCTGATAGTGAGACGCTTTTGAAATTAACATCTGCCACCGAAATCCTGACCTTCAGTTTTGGCTTTCCTATCCTTTCTGCCCACCCACCCAAAAGGGAAATCCCTTGCCCTCATGTGACTTGCTCTTCCAGGAAAGCTGAGTGAAGGAGTAAGACTATTTACCAGCTGCCTCATACACACTAGAGCAAAGCACAAGATTAAACTAATTTTAAAGCAAGCTGCTGCCCAAAGGAACAAATCTGAGTAGCACATCTTCAGGTTATACTCATATTCCAAAGGGAGCAGAAAGAGAAGCTAAATTGGAAAAACAAACCACTTTTCCCTATCTTCCACAGTTCTAATTGACCATTTCACAGGAAAACAATATTATGAAACATTTATTCGTCATAACAGAAATTCAGCTACTCATTGGAGATGCTCACTTTGATTCATTTTAAATTTGAGAGAAGATGGATAATTTTTTTTTCTGTATTTTCTTCAGCTTTTGCCAATAAATGTTCTTTCCCATTCCCCAGTGTAGCTACAATCTTAGCATCTGCAATGCATTTGATATTGTCCCACACATTAAAAAAATTATACTTCATATTCTAGTAAATGCAGAACTTAGCAAGGTAAAACAATGCCACATCTGCTTTGATTCTAATAAATTCCAGCTTAAGGGTGTTAAATCCATACTGTCCTTCCTGAGCTGTCCATGCCTTGTCTGGAAACACTTTTTCATTCTCCATCTCTCTCTCTTGCTTCTAACTGATTACCAATCATATCCTGGGGTACATCAAAAGCGACATGGCCAGCAGGGTGAGGAAGGAGATCCTGCCCCTCTGCTCTGCTCTGCTCTGCTCTGCTCTGCTCTGCTCTGCTCTGCTCTGGTGAGACCCCACCTGCAGTGCTGCATCCAGCTCTGGGGACCCAGCACAGGGAGGACATGGACCTACAGGAGCAAGTCCAGAGGAGGGATACCAAGACGATTGGAGGGATCGAGCAACTCTCATTTAAAGAAAGGCTGAGACAATGAGGTTCGTTCAGCCTGGAGAAGAGAAGGCTTTGGGGTAATCACATCTAATTGTGAACTTCCAGTACCTAAAGGAAGCTGCCAAGAAAGAGAGAGGCATGATTTACAAGGGCATGACAGGATAAGGGGGAATGGATTCAAACTAAAAGAGACTAGGTTTAGATTAGATAGTATGAGGAAGCTCTCTACTGCGGGGGTGGTGAGGCACAGGAAAAAGTTGCCCAGAGAAACTATGGCTGCCTCATCCCTGGAGATGTTCAAGGCCAGGCTGAATGGGCTCTGAGCATCCTGGTTTAGTGGGAGGTGTCCCTGTCCATGGCAGGGGATTTGGAACTAGATGATCTTCAATGTCCCTTTCAATCCAAATCTTTCTATGATTCTATGACTTGTTTTAGATGCTTGAAACACAGGTCCTCAAGAAGAAAACAACCTTCCATCTTTTCTGTTTTTTCTTTTACTCAAAAGAGAATTCCAGAAAAAGTAAGTTATCACTTTGCCCGCGTTAGTTTATCCTTTTAATACTCCACCAGGGCAAAAAATCTTTCTCCTTGAACATCTCCGTTTCCATTATGAATTCAAATGAGAGTATAAACTGTGAAGTGAACATTAGTTATTTCCTGGCAGCAAAGTCTCAATGCTATATCTTTCCATCACTGAAATTATGCTGAAAGAACTCCCTCTACACCAGGAACTACAATTAACTGCATTTTGTTTTGGTGAATGAAATCCTCATCTGTGCTTTTACCTTTTGTTTTAGACGCAAACAATTTAGAGATCCAAATAAGTTTTATGAATTAGTTGCAGTATTCTAACTTTTGTTCCCCAAAAGGATAACAACCCCTTCACCTAACAGTATTTTCCTGCTATTTCTTAGTACATTCAGCAAAGAGTGCTGAGCTGAAGAGTCGCATGCTAGAAATGTTTCCCAGATTTATCAAAGAATTCCCATTTTCTGAAAACATAGGAAGGTCTTCTAAAGAAACTTTTAGGTAGTCTTGGAACATTTTTCTTGGATTATTGAAAGGAAATTAAAAATAGCTTGCAGTCAAACTCCTGTTTTTGAAACAACCTTCACAGACACTCTGTATTTTCTTACCATACTGAATCTATCTCTACCTTATAAAGAACATAAAAAATGCTGTAAATGTGCTAGTGCACCTACATGTGAAATCTTATCTGCTGCCCATTTCTTCATTAATTTTTCTCCTCCTTTAATGAAACTGATGATGGAAATAAAAAGGAGACTGTATCTTGTTTAAGGACCAGTAGAAATGTGTTTTCCTGTGAAAGAACCAAACACTCCTGAGAAATAGGCAACTGGTGGGAAACATGCATTTAAGAAGACAGTAGATATATCACTGGGAATTAGAAGAATCTTGCTTCTCTGTCAGTTCCTTCCACAGCACAAAATTCTAGCCCTGTGAATTTTAAAAAAATTAAAGCCTTTCCATTTTTGCTCATCTTTGCCTATTTTCCCCCACTTCTCAATTTTAGTTTCATGTCCAAAAGTACTCCAGATGTTTTTGTTTAGTTATTAATTTTTCCAGCTGGCTCAAGCTGGTAAATGTAATTATTAAATGAAGCAGATAGTGAGGCTAGGAATGATGGAATTAGATTTCAAAAAATTCTTTCAGTATAGGTAGCTAATTATGAACTTTTCTTTCTTCATGGTCACTGTGGCCAAGACAACCACCAATCACCACTTTACTCAGGAGACTCTGCTAATCAGCAACAAATCAGGGAGGACGCCTCTCCTAGTCAACTCCTTTAGTACCTGCACCATGAACTTCTCATCCAGGTGTTTTAAGAATCCTCTAGACCTGAAGAACCCTCTGTGCCAGCTGTGTGATATTCCCAGTTAACCTCTGGCAAGTTGAAATCCCTGACAGCAACAAAGGCGGTTGATTTAGAGGTGTTCCTTAGTTCCTTGAAGAATAATTCATTGGTGCCATCATCTTCCATTTGCATTATTTGTTTGTCCCTTAATCCTTACCCAGACACTCTCAACCACACCAGTGCTGACTGAGCTCTGTACATTGCAGCCACTCCTGCACATGAAGTGGGGTATTTCATACGAGTATTTCAGCTGAAAAACTCAGGCTTTTAAGTTGGTAAAAATGCTGAAATGCTCCAGAAAATATTTTTGCAAATTCCACTTATATCTCTGTCAGCGCTGTAACATTAACTTTAAAAGATCAGTAATATGTCACCTGAATTAACAGCAGTAGAGTGAAAAGATTGATGTACTTGTTTTGCCAGTTCTAGAGGACTTTTCCTCCTTTCTGAGTGGGTGTCAGTGATGGCAACATATTGATTAATTTCAAGCTCATGTATAGTTTAAAAATCAAATTCCAAATTTGTATGCAATTCAAGTTGAGAATCTTGTAAGACTGAAACCTGTAATTTTCTCTCCAACTGCAGAGCAAAGCTTTTTCCTTAAATCGCCAGCATTAACAAGAGCAGCCATAGGGTCTGCTTAAAGCCAGGTAATGCTTGGTGCCACTCTGATTTTCTACCATGCTTGGGCTCTCAACTGGCCCTGAATATGTTAAAAATGTGTGACATGGGACAGAACTGTTAGGTTTAATCTTACATTCTAGTTTGAACAAAGCCCCCTTTTAAGTCTGCTAACTGAAAGAAGGCTGCTTAATGTTGCTCCTCATTATCTTGTAGAATCTGTGTATTTTCAGGCCTGTGGAGTTCTTGATTGGGTCACACATTTAGATCAACAGCACAATAAACTAGGTGAGACTGTGGTCCTCCCATGAATGGCTGACTTACCTTGCCAGCACAGTAATTTACCATTGATTTGAAAACAGTTTGATAGAGGGCCATGAAGATATAATTTCTGTTAACAATGAGAAATCTAATTTTGGGGAAGAAAAGGATAAAAAAGGTCATACTTGTCCTTCCCTGTTCTAAAACCTACTTGACTGTACTGAAAGTGAGTAGAAATGTCACTGTCACAGAGATGAAACTGTTAGTAAACTAATAATATATGGAATTAATTCAGCTATTAAACTATGTGTGAACACTAAAATAAGTCTGCCTATTCTATATTCAGCGTTATGTCTGAGGAATATAGAAATAGTATATAAACACCTACTCCCATTGGATAAAGTTGCTTACACATGCCTTCTATTATTCCAGTGCCAACATGTCTATAGCTGGTTTTTGCATTAATTTGCACAGTTATTTACTTCCCAGAAACCTGTTTCAAATGACCTGCCAGCTGAGTTTCCTTCATGATTCAGGCAGTAATTATATAAAAGCCTAATGTCCTGCAGAGGAGAAAAACAAGCCAATTTCTTACTGGTATTTTGACAAGGGCTTTCTTTTATTTTAAAAAAAAAGATCTTTAATAGAATTCTTTCCTTACTATAGTATGAAATCTTTTAGAAAATTCTAAAACTAATTAATATCAAGCTTTTCACGTAAAGATAATCAGAGAGGTACCTTTCAACAGACTACAAGAAAGTCCAGTGTGATCAAAGACACGTGAAAAAGCCCAATTTAATTTGATCTATGCAGTTTAAATGATTATTTTCACTAGTCGTCAAATTTGCTGATACTATAACAGGAGACTACCTCACTTTTTATTGAATCAGTCATGGTAAAATTTTCTTTATAAGGCTTAAGCAACTAATTGACACATTTATTCAATGCTCTGTGGACTAAAAAGGGAAGCCAACAAAATAGAGCGGTTTCAATGGAGAAAAACAGCAAGAAATTATTTTCTGCCAAGCACTATTTCCTCTGCATTAAGCCCTTGTGGGAGGATCTCTCCAGAATAAATATTTTCCCCACATGAGGAATAGATTGAGTATCTGATGCTGCTGAATCAGAGCTACTGGGCTCAGTGCTCCAAAACAAAAAATCCTCCCCCTCTCCCTTGACATTTTGTGTTTATCACAGACTCTGAATTTTATTGAATTCATGCCCTCCGTGTTCAAACTCCCAGTTCATCGTTTTCTTTGAATGAAGCTGCTACCAATGCCACTTACCCTTGAAGATGTTCAATGTTTCAGGTGCTTGAAAAACCTTTTTGTGATGTTTTGCATAGGCTGTTGCAAGCATCTCTCTTAGCACTTCAAAGTCTAATCAGGAAAAAAACCCCTGGTGATATTTGGCCTTCCTGCTTTTGAATATGCTTGGCTATAGAGCTTTAAACTAGTGCTCACAGTATGCCAAGAGATGTGAATTAGGCCTTAACATTTCATTCAAATATCGTCTTTCCAATTTGTGCTTATTTTTCAAAATGGATATAGGCTGTGACCATTGAAGCCAAACTCCAGCATTCTATTGCTTCCAGTATTGAAAGCCCAGCAGACTCTGAATAAATACCCGCAGAAAAATCAAAGCTGTCTAGAATAAGCATATAGATCCATAATGATATTTTTGCAGTTATTATGAAGCTGATGATCAGTTTAGCATGCAATTGCTAAATTTAACTGCCTTTTGAATGGTACTGCTTCTGTGCATTTAGACCTTACAAATCATTTGCTGTTGTACACTGAAGGGACTGAAGGGTGCTAGAACTGCCCTTCGTACTCCCTATTCTGTCTTCCTGAAACATATGGATTTGGTGGCTTATATTGTTCTGGGGTTTTTTTGTGCAAAAGATTTATAGCGGTTTTATAGTGCTAAAAAGGGTTTTGTGGGCTTGTGGCCTTTGAAGAAGAAACTTTCTGTTTATGGAAATTCATTTATAGATGCTCCAAAATGTTTTTTAACTCTGTTATCAGAGCATCTTGTCGTATTTATTGATCAGATTAAATGACTAATAACTGCATCAGGTAAAGCAATAAGAAAGAAGATAAACAGTTGGGAACTTGCTCATCATGTCAACTAATCTTTTCACAACCAAACCAAAGATGGTTTATTTTTTTTAATTTAAAACAACACTGAAAATATGGAAACTGGGAGGAGCAAGGGATTCCTGTTCTGTAAAATATTGTGAAGCAGACTGGTAGGGGTTATTGTCTCCTCCCTGGTTGCATAATCACCTAGGGGATCACATCAGGGTCTCTTTCACATGGTTGAGGGGGAGTCTGTGTAAACCTGGCATCTGTGAGCTGTGCTCTCCCCCCACCCCAAACTCAGCCAGGATGGTTCTCAGTGCAGCTGGTGGCTCTGGCCTTTTGTGGACGCGTACCTTTCCCTCAGCCTGACATGACTGAACAATGGTTTCCCTTTATCTAATCAGCAGTTTGACTTTCAGTCCAAAGTCCCAGTCTTCAGGGAGGCTTCTTTGGTCGTAGCTTCTTTATAATGAGCAAAACTTTACATCAATGTTTGAGGCATGGGCTGTTTTCGTTCTCTGACACCATGATGAGAAGCTCCTAGAAGCTAAATCTAATTATATTGTGACTTGGTATATGCTTAAAATCTCCATTCTTACTAATTAGTCTTCACGTGAAGGTCACATGGTAGGAAGTCTGGCTTTTTCCTCCATTTTCTTCCAGGGAACTTGAAGTCCAAGAAGACAAGAGATGCAGAACAGAGCAGGTGGCAATTCCATGCCTGTTCCTGGACCATAACACACAGGATAGCCTGGAGAAGGAAAGGCAGTGGTTTATTCTTAGGACAGGAGACCAGTAAATTACAAACTTCTATGAGCAAAGAGCAAGGATTGTAATTCAAAAATGGTGTCTGACTCACTCTGCCTCCAGGGTCTAATCTAAGTGCCGAGTAAGCATCACTTTTACTCAGCACTGCTCCAAAAACTGACAGACTCTCCCAAATGTTTAATTAAAACTAATAAAATATAATGTTCTTAATTTCTTCTTATGTTTTCCTTAATGTTTTTTTAATGTCCAGCATTACTGATAATACATTGCAAGAACTTATGCTCATTTCATTAAAAGAAATACATTACATTTTTTCTCTTCTAACAAATTGTTTTTGTCTTGTTTCCAGTTTTATATACGAACTGTTTGAATCTGTCCATGACATCTCGGCTTTGGAATGATTTGAAATAACACGTCAGTGCAGCAATTGCTACTCATTTTAAACACTTCAGCAGTTCATAGATTTCTATGCTTCTTGAATGTTGCACAAAACAATTTACACTAGCATTTACAGATAAATTTCTTGGCTCTGCAATTCTGTTTCAGTGGAGATCTTGGTAGCCTCCGACTATTGCTCCAGTCAAGCATGTTATATAGTCCATTAATATTTCTATTGTTATCACATTACATCTTGAGAGAATCTTTATGTACATTTACACAAACATATACCCTTGTAAGTCCTGTTTAAATCAGTAGCAAATTGCCAAGAAATCTCTCCTTGTTTCTACTACAGAATGCTGTGTCAATATTAATATTTTATTTAGTGACCTTTCTAAATTACTTGTTCTGTTTTGGAAAACACAGATAGCTGCACACAAAAAAGTGTAGGATAAATTATTGTTACAAAATAGTGGAAAATTGCGCAAAAGAAAAGAAAACTATGCATATTGAGAATTGTATAATTTTTTAGTTTTATCATCTATGTTGTACAAAACTGTTGCTGTGTGTGTTCCTTGCGATGGTGTGGCACGCAGCAGCAACAAGGCGGTGGCGGTAAAGGAGGCGAGAAGGCTCTGCCATGGAGACAGCAGCAGGTCTTTATTCCATGCTAACTCCCCAAGGCCTGGGACCAGCACACGTGCCAGCCCCCGTAGGCAGAGGGCTGGCACATGGCTAGAGCCCAGAGAGAGAGAAGCTGGTGGCTGGCTGAACCCCAAGGCAGAGAGAGCAAGCATGTGATGGGGGAGTCCCTATCTTGGGGAGCAGGGGGGCGGAGAGAGCTCATGGCAGGGCATAGGGCGGTACAAAGGCAGAGTTAGGATAACAGAGCCAATAGGGAGAAGCGGAGGGAGTGGTTTGGACTAGAGATGGGGGAAGGGGAAGCCACGTGGAAAGGCAGGCAGGGATATGAATAGGGGTACACCACACAGAACACTGTTTGTAACGGCTGTGCCTGGGAAGAGATATTCAGTATATTTATATGAATGACAGAACTACGAGCTCTGTAGTTACAGAATGATTTTCATTTTGCCTCCTTCTATGAGTCCTTAGCTTATGGAGTGGAGTGTTTACTGCAGTCTTTTATTTCACAAGCAGTTCTTGGATGTGTCAAACTCAGCTGAAATTCTCTCATTCTCTCTGACTCTTACATCAGGTTAGCCCACATTTCAGCTCCAGTGCTCTCTTTAACAAGCTCCCTCTGCTGCTCTTGGTTCTCCTGAGCAATGATTACCAGCCTTTGGTAGGGAAGACCTGGGAAATCCCCTGTTAAAGTCTGCACTGAGACAAATCTTCAGCTTGCATAAATCAGACTAATTCCACCAAAGCAGTGAAGGAAGCCACGTGGGCTTACACACGTGCAAAATCCTGCCCTGTAGATCTGTAGGGCCTGACATTTCAAGGGCCTTTGTACTCAATCTCTAGGACTAATTTAGTGCTAAAAGTTGAGAGCTTTACTGGCGCAGAGCCAGCCTGCTCCTCAGGAGCAAGAATTCACATATATTTCCCATTAATCCATGATTTCTCTCTATATTCAGGATGTTAAAATAAAATAAATAGTGCAGTAAAATATAAGTAACTCTTTGAAATCTATGTAGTTTTTGAAAGAATAAGTTAGCGCTAAACTTGTTCTGTCATAGCACCAGTAGTACATTTTATATTGTGCATTATCAGTGCATAATTTAAAAAAAATATTTTTGTTGTAGTATAATTTGTAGAAGGAAAGGACAGAACTAAAAGAAATAAGAAACACTGTTGTAAAATACTAACATTTTTTACAGACACCTCCTTCTGTCAAATGTTCATGGATATTTCCCTCCACTTAATGTCTCTTGCACATGGAATTTATTCTCAGTTTCTAGATCTCAGGTGCTAAGACTGACTTTAAAAAAGAAAAGAGCACCTGTAGAGGAATTGAATAGATACATTTTGCTGAATTATTTTTCCCTCAAAACTCAAACTACTTTTTCTTTGTCTAGCTTGTTAGTACCCAGAGTATTTCCTTTAACTCAGCTATACCTAATAAAGTTTAAAGGGTTGTTTTCAGGGTTTTTTGGTTCACATTGGCATTTCCAGAAAGGAAATCACACATTATTTTCTTCTGACTCAGTTACAGCTATATATGGTTGTACTCTCAGCCAGTAAATTACAAAACAGTGTTCTCATAAAGGCCGCTAACTTAACATTACTCAAGAGCTTTGGCCCATAACTATTTGGCTGAGGTCCATGAATGACATTTTTGTGTATACATCTGCACCCCTGCACACACCTCATTAACAGAGCAGGCATTGGACTATGCCAATTAATGCTTCACACTGCATATAAAAGCCAGAAGTAGGATCTAGCACTTGAGATTTCAAGACTCTGCAGTTCTCTCTCCTGCTTTACAGCATCAGAAGAGCTGCACCTGGAACAAGGGCTGTGTTATCAACTCTTCTGCCTCCCAGGCTGGGGGAGTTGCTCCTGTCAGCTAGGGATAAAAAGGGAGCAGCAAAGGTAAATAATCATTACATTATCTGGGATCCTTCACATCACTCACGGGTCTGTATGGTATTTTAAAATGAAGAAGCCATTTTATAAGCTAAATCCTGTATCTAATGGCTTTATTACATACCCATGAAAAGTACAATTTAGTAACAGAAAAAAATAGACCAAAAAAAAAAAAGTGAAAAAATATCTGAATTTAAAATCAGACCTCAAATCAAACCCCCAGTGAAAATTTCCTGCAAACTTATGTGCAGAATCACTTTGGGGTTTTCATGCATCTCTGCAACTGCTTTCTCAGTCACAGTAGTATTTTTTCATTGGTTGCTACTTTGATGACTTTTAAAAATTTTTAATCTATGGATCATATGCACCATGAAGCAGCAAGTGGGTGGAGCATTACTAAACACACAGCCAACAAATTTCTTCAAGCCTCATCTGAGACCACTAAGGTAAACCAAAATGATGCCTAAAGATGAATGAAAAATTACCAGACTGCATATAACACAGCTATTTTACAAGAATTATTGGACATGGACTTCCAAAAATGTATGACTTTAAAATAAAAATTAAATCAAACCAAACAAGAAAACCTTCATGTTCTATTAAAAATATCATTATAAGCTAACTTGCCCTGCAGAAATTAGGTTTTTTAGAAAAGAACTTGACTTAAAAACCTCATTTAATGATTTTTAGTATTTTTTTTCTTTTTTCTTTTTTTCTTTTTTTTCCCCTCTTTTTATTTTCTAGAATTGTAATTTCCTATTGAATATTTTCTGTAAATGTTTGCCCAAGTTCTCCATAAAATTTGCCATTTTGGTCACAGCAAGTCCGTCTTGGTTATCTAGGTCAGTCCTCTGGAACTGAGGTACAACTGCAGATTATCTGATATAAAATTCTAATATGTTATGCAAAAATATATCCACAAAAGCCATTTCCACACAGGGCACTTCAGCCTTATCAGCAACAGAGGACAGAAAATTAAATTGTTTTGATTTGAAAAAAGGCATAACTGATTTTTACTGTCAGTGTTCTGAGATGCAAGTCAATAAAACCTATATTTTTTTTGCTAGTAGCTAGAGGCAGGCAGGCCCACTAGTTGTGGGGTGAAAATACAGCACGAAATCTAACCATTCACATGGAAAGAGAACAAGAGTTTGCAGAACTCATCAGCCGAATTTGAACTTGAATAGGAGTAACAAGTAGTGATTAATGAACAAAGGCAAAACATGGTTTTTGGTTTAGTCCAACTTTTAATAGGCACATGTCTACTTCATACAAACCATCTGCATACCTGGCACCGATGGAGATCCCTGGTGTCACTTCCAACAGAGAGGTTCGTGATTTCTGTGGGCCTAGAGGACTGAACCAATATGATTAATTGTGATAGTTACTGTATCTTATGATAAAAGAGTCATATTTATAACAATGTGTTCCCAGTCCTGCATCCAACACAACAGGAAAGCTTTCCAGCTCTGTGAAGCCAGTGTTGCTCCACAAGATAGAGTACAGCACTCATGCAAGAGCTGAATAGTGCCATCACTCATTCTAACAAACAGAGGGATTGTGTCCTACAGACATGAGTCATAAGATTTTGCTTTGAAGACTGAATATGACAATATAAGTTAGATGGGCTCAGGTTTTTACACCAGTGTGTTTGGAAGACAGGGTAGTGTTGGCACTACTACACTTTACTGTCTGACCTTCTGTAGCAGTAAAACAATTATGGTATTGAATGGAGGAATTCTGAATTTCTGATTTTGTATAATGACTATGGAGCTGAAAAAATAAAATTAAGATAGAAGACTGAAGAGAAAGACCAGGTAATATTCGATCCTAAAATCTCTTGTGCTATTCTAAAACTTGGACCTTACTGGTAAATGTATCATTTGCTCATATTCTTTCAATAATTACGTTATTGTGCGTGTGTTAAGGTCTTCATGGCTTGAGTCCTACTTTTCTAGGTAAGTAATTTTTCTTCTGATTTACTTGATAGTACAATTTTAAGCCCTATGGGTTTTTTAAGCTGAAGCAGACAGTGCTGCTTCACATGGATATTATTTTATTCATGGAGATTTTATTTCATTCTTCAAAGTTTTTTTCTTTCAAATAACCTTCAAATCTAGGAAAGTAATTCAACAGAACCTCACGTCTGAGATAGTGTAATGACAGAATGATCATTTGAAAATGCAGCAATGGTTCACATATGAGTCTGAAGAAATTGTCAGGATTCATTAATAAAAAGCAGTAGATCATTTATAATACATCAGATAGAGCCCTTCAGGAATGGAATGGGGTGGGGAAGGTTTGTTTTCTTTTTGATGGAATGAGATGGTGAAAGCCAAGTATTTTTCTCTTAAACAGGATTTCATTTTGGTCAGTCTTTCTTTCTTTGCCGTCTACAATCTATTCTACATGGATTGCTAATGAAATTGTGAATAAATCCTACATAATACGCATCTGTAAATTATATTCTTGAACAGAATGGGTAAGAAATACTGTAGAATAATTTTATGTTGCTGGGAATAGTGTTTCACTGTCAAGTACATATTGGAATGCACCAAAAATAACCAGAAGCCTGCAGAGCTTGTTTTTCAACCCTCTGATCGCAAACAGCAGCTTGTAGTTGCGGTACATCAGTTGCACAAAGGATTAATTTAACTTAGAACACTAAGTCCACATTTGCTTGATGCTGTGCAAACATGATAACTTATTGGGCTATAGGGAGTTGTAGAGTGGGATGGCTCTGTTTTGGTGCTGCTGCTTCATCTGGTGTTAATAGCTTCAGATCTCACTAGGACATCGATAGGAACATTGCATCCATCAGGTCAGGAAGGGGAGAATCTCCGAATATTATGATTGCCTCACCTCTGCATAAGAAATCACCACTGCAGTTCTAGCCCTACACTCTGCCAAATAAAATGGAAACTTAAAATCACTGAAGAGATGACCAAGGCTACCATCTGAACACAGCATGTTAGCTTGAAATAATTTACTTCTTTTGGGCTGCCGCTGGGAACATGCAGTACTGTAACACTGCCTTAATTAACCAGTTCCTAATTTCCAGCTAGCATAAAACTGTAAGAGTTAAAATTATAACCACTCCTATGCAGTGCTTTCCAGTTCAATTGTAAGATGTACTTACAATAAAACCCTTTTCAAACACTTTCTTACCTGTTTGATGACAAAAAAACCCCATTGTTCAGCTGCTGGTACTTGGCTGAAACCATGTTTTTAGTAATTCAAACTATAATTAGAATCCAAACATTAACTTCAAACCAATATTAAATATTAACCTATCCCTAAGGTACTTCTTATTCATGCATTATGTAGCATTATGTAGCTTCCTATTTTTAGCCTTTAAAAACCTAATTCAGCTATCCAAGGCTGTAAAAATAATAATTTCTGCTATCACATTAATCTGACAACAAGGATAGTAAAGCCAAAACTAAATCTCGATGTGATTAATTTGAAAAATTAATGGAACTGAGAGCTTATGGCATTTGTAGTCAGTGAGAAAATCCTGGCATGCTGACATTATGAGCATGGAAGAGTTTGATAGATGTAGAGTAAAATCCATTTCCTTGTCACCATTAAAACAAAACCAATATGTTTCCACTCCCATTTTTACAAGACACCAGTGGATTTGTGTTGAAAAGCACATGTGTGTATAGCAGACTGTGGTGGGTTAATCTCAGCTAGCAGTCAAATGCCCACTCATCTGCTCACTCATTTCCAATCTTTAGCAGGACAGGGGGAGAAAATAGGATAAGTATGCTTGTGGAATGAAATAAAAATAGGGAGATCACTTACTAATTACTGTCTTGGACAAACCAGTCTCAGTTTGGGGGAAATTAGATTACATTTATTTCTAATTAAATTAGATTTAGATAACAATAAATTATTAGAAACCCTAATAAATTATTGTTAATAATATTTTTTTCATATTTTTAAAAAGAGATTAAAAAACAACTTGTCTCCTCTCCTTTCTCAGTTCCAGCTTCCCTGCTGCACTCCCAACTTCACCCACATCAAAAGGCTCGCAATGAGTGGTGAATAGGGGATAATGGTAATTGCGTGACTGCTTCTTAGTGTTACCTTTTCCTCCTCACCCTTCTTCATGCTCCAGCTTGGGCTCTTCACAGACTACATTTCCTTCAGAAAATATGCAATGACTCCAGTGTGAGGGTTCCACACAGGCTGCCATGTGGGTATCTGCTTCCCCACAGAGCATCTCAATTTGCTCTTGGTGTTCTCTCTACTTTTTCTCATTTTCTCTCTTTCACCTTCTTTTCCCCCTCCCCTGCACTTGTCTGGTGTTATCTGATCTTTCTGGAATGCATTTTCAGAGAGGTACCACTATCACTGATGGGCTCAGCTATGTCCTGTGACATGTCTATTGGAGACAAAATGGCACAGGGCAGTCCCTATCCTCTTCCCACAGGTGCCACCTCTTCAGACTGCACATAGAGTACAAATGCAAACACACATTTGCTGCTGTGCAGCATTTCAGAGTGTGTTGCAGTTCACTGTAAACCTATTCCAAAATTTCCATATTCAAAAGCAGGAAAAGAAAGGGTTTCTGCCAAATATCTACACTTTTGCTCAAATCATACAGGAAAACTGAACTGACTAGCCCCTAAAGTTTGGTATGCCTTTACCTGCATTTACTAGAGCTATCTGCAGACCATGTCCTGGTGCCCCCAGCAGAGGAATGGCTGCCCGAGTGAGACTGCAACTGCTTCATTCACTGTGGGTTTTTCCTCTTTTTGGAGTCGTTTGGTCTGGGAGCCTTCCTTTACTGGTGTGGTCCACAGTGAGGGGTGTCACTGTAGATTACTATCAGGTTCTTTTGGGATATGGTAGATGAAAATGGAATGTAACTCACCTTCAGAAAAGAAATCTGGACTCAGAGCTGGTGTGGGATGATTGCAAGCTTCATGTGGTGCAGCAACCCCTTAATCTTAGGTCTGCCACTTCCAGGTGTGCCAAGGGAGTGAGCAGGTGGTAAAATAGCAGATAACTTTGAGTAAGGGATACAGCCACAGCACTGAGGGGGATGCATGCCAAAACAACACTGGAAAACGTAACAAAGACAGTTGTGAACAATAATCAAGATACTACACTTTCTGGGGTAGGTCTCAAATCTCTCAGCTTTTGTTGATGCCACTATCTCGTGCTCCTGTTGTCCTTTCCTTTAACAGATAACTACAGCTTATAAACGGGCCCTCCAAAGAAAGAGTAACAAACATTCTTTTCTATCCACACAAAACCTGGTGTCTTTCTGTAAATGAATCAATTTGTAGAAAATACCTTTAGGTCATGTACAGTCACCTCTAACAATAGGGAATACAACTGCATGCCCTTTTGCATCGGAATCACTGTATTCCATCAGTATGCTTTTTGTTAGAGAGTATGTTCCTGAGGCATCAGAGTAGAGAATTTATTCTGTAGGTGAAGTTCAATCCTTATCATTCTGAAAGCATGATTTTACTATGAAAGGGCTTATAGTTTCTAGGCTGCGACTTCTAAAGCAAATTACTGCCATCCTGACGGACAAAGGAGAGCTATGACAGAGAGGCAGAGAGAGTCAATAAGCAGAGAACATTCCTAAAAACACTTTTATAGCATATGCAGGAAATTTCAAAAATGTGAGAGGGAATGACCAAGTGATATTAAGTACCCTCTGTCAGCCTAGGACAGTCTACACATCCCAAACCCACAGAAACAGAATTAGATTACTTATTACGCCACCATGTATTTTTTCCATATCCTTTCTGCCACTTTGAGTAAAATTCATCTGTGGAGGAATTGTGTCCTTCTGTGTACTGTATATATATGTATTAATGTACTTAATTTTTGTTCTTTAAGCTCTGACAGAAATCAAGAAACTTATTCTCAAAGTTTATTTCAATTTTCTTAACCCATAATTGGAGATCAAAAAAGAATAGAAAATATTTAGCATTTTTTTCAGACCATCCTATAGTCTAATGAAAGAGAAATTATCAAGCTGTCAAGAGGAATTATTTCTTATATTTTTAAAATGCATTTTATAATTCTCATGTTTTGATTTTAAAATATGCTTTTAATAAGAAGCTTTTAGATTCCTTATTGTTTTAGTAATCTGTCTGTTTTTCATTGACATGTTTTAGCTCTCTGCTGATATTTAGCTAGTGGCAAGAAGAGATTATTTTTGCTAGATTAAGGCACAAAATCAAATGCTGAAAACAAGCCTCTAAACCCCTAACATTACAGTTAGAAGAATCACTTCTCTAAATCACTCACTGCCTAATAAGTGGCTATTCTAACTCCTTCACAGATACTTATATTAACATATGGCATTAACTTTGGAGTCCAAATCTATATTCAAGATGATTATGTGAAGTATGATTAATTTTTAATGCAACAACAAAGCTGAGTACGTAGGGGAAAAGTAGAGCATGTAGCTTGGCCAAACACTGAATTATCATCTCCTTTAAAGACAGAATAATCCTGAAATGTTTTGCAGTGCTAAAGAAGAACTTGTCATAACGTTTATAAAACAACAACTTTATAGAAAGTATTTGTAAAAAATTGCAAAAGGAATTCTAGATGTTGAGGATTATTGATACCAAGGTATCAAGGTAGTTCTTTTAACAGGTATTCTTAAAGCAAGCAGGTACCACCTTCCTATTGCATTTTTAAATTATTCTATCAACATCATATTTGAGGGTTGGTTTTTGGTTGGCTGTTTTGGATTTTATCTGTCCATGTGATGTGATAGTGGCAGCATAATTTGGGCTGATATGAGCAGAAAAGATTTGCAGACAGAACTAAGCCCATCTGTTAGACAAACAGGGCAACTTTCTGAGCATAGAGACTTACGTCTGAAATTATAGCAGGATATTTTACCCAGCTTCTCTTTCAGACTTGAAAAAGAGCTTTTGCATACCAAGACTTGTTCTGGTTTTCTACCCATATTCTTTGGACTAAGAAAATTAAATTACCTTTCCCTTCAAGGTGTTACTTGTGAAGCAGACTGTTTTTTCTATATTGGTTTGGATTTCATAATGTATTGTTTCCTTCTACATAAATTAACACAATAGATTCTCTCTGGATTTTTAACTACAGACTATTCATATATGTACTAGTCTGTTAGATCTTGACCTCATTTACTCCAACCTCTGTCCAAAACAAAACTTAGATGTGTTTTCAAGGAGCATTTTTTAAATTAAGTATAGAGAAATCTGCATCGGACAGGGAAAAACCATCAGCTAAACACTACTTTCTCTGAAATGTCAGCATAGTTTTCCTTTTCCTATTGTATTTTGTCTAGAGTAGGCAAATATATGGTTTTTTTCTCCCTTAGGTGGGATTTAAAATAGAAAACATGGAAACAAAACAGAGTGAATTACAGACTGATCCAGGCTGTAGTAGCTGAGATATTGCTGATATGAGAATTACTTATTGAGCAGTGAAGATTAACCCTTACAGTAAATCTGACTCCACATATTTTATGTGTGGTAAAAACAAGAGAGAATAAGAAAATGTTCTTAATAATATTACAAAAAAGTAGAAAAGGACAGTGGATCTTCAATTCCCCAGCCAACCTGTTTGATGTTCTTCCAGTTTTGCTTTGCCGTCCTTGGCAGGTGTTTGGGCTCTGAGACTTTGATGTGGAGTTGGAAGCTGGGAGCTGTGGCTATGCTGGTGGGAGCAGACCCCTTAACATTCCTCCTCGCCCCATGGGCCCCTAAGGGTGCAAAAAGCATTGATTCACTTCTGTCTCTCTCCTTCTGAAGACAAGTTTAAAGGAAGTACTGTGGAGAAGGCTGAGTTTAGACGGTGTGAGCATGAATATGTGCAGGTGGCTCCTCACAGTCAGGCTCATGCTGTGCTTGTGTCATAGCACAGCTACACTGCACTAATTCACAGGACAGGGATCATTTAGGAAACAAGTATCTCAGAAATGGTTCACTTCTTTCTTATGACATCCACTTGGTACCTCACCAAAGCAATGCTTATGGAACTGTGAGTCTTTTGGCTGTCTTCACAAAGTAGTGTCGAGTGGGCTGCCCATCCAGCTGTGGATTTTAGCCTATATTCATTTAGATTCTGTTACATGAGAGCAAGCCAGATTTCAGACTTCCTTTAACCAGGAATGACTGATCTGTTCGGCATATTATCCAGATAAATTTTAGAAAGCTTGATTAGTGTGTAAGTAATCTCATCAGTGGGTTTTATTTGGATAATAATGCTTCTTATGATGACTCAGCACTAATCAAATCATTTTTATTGCTGGTTTGTGTACATATACCTTTATTCATTATTTCTGTCTTTTTGTAGGTCTGTAAACCTTTGTATTATTTGTTTTTTTTAACCTGACAAAAGCCTCTACCTGTTCTTTGAATCAGAGCTTCTCATACAGTCATTGTGTATTTGCCTGTAGGGAAAGGCATCAGACACAGAGTTATTTATGGTTGTTCAGAAACGTGGACTCAGCAGGCTAGAATATAGAGTATTTTATCAATATAAAAACTGGAGAAAGTCCAGCTCTTACTGAGACTATTTCGTCTCATTTCATTTTGCGAAAGAGGCCACCATGGAATTAATCTGTACTTTTGCAAAGTTATGTTACATATGCAGTAAATATTTTTAGAAATTTTGCACTATTGAGGAGATCATGTCTTTTCTTTAGAACATAAATAAACACAAAATAAATAAAGATGAACATTAAATATTGAACCATTTTTTCTGAATTTTTCAAATATTTATTGTGTTTTTACACTTTCAGATTTTTTCAGCTGAAAGTTACTGCAAGACGGTTGTATAGGGATTCTTCATGGATCCAATAAACAAGCCAAAATGAACGTTTCCACCTGATTTTCCAAAGTGGTTTGGGACTGTTTGGGGGTAATCAAGACACTCCTAATGCCCTAGACATACATGCGAGCTCACATCATCATTTCAAGTGGTCCCATCCCTCTTTTGATCTGATTCCTGCGTGTGAACACGAGTGGTCTTCAAATCAAAGAGGACAGACACTTCCTGGAAATAGACCAAATGAAATAAATCGGAGCACTAGCATATTGAAGCAACCTAAAGAATAAAACTTGCTATATTGTAAAAGAAATTTCTATCTCTTGATTACTCCAGACTAAATTCAGCTCATTTATTTGAATGGTCCTAGGACAGTCTTAAACTCTTTGCTTCCTGCAATTCTGCAATTCTGCAGGTTCCTGCAATCCTGAAAATTCAGACTGCAGTCTGGTCATGTTAGAAAAGAATCAGCAGCCAATTGCTTGTTGGAGAACGAATAGGTCCGCCAGGTTGCCTGGCCAAAACTCAAGAAAAAAAAAGAGGAAATTATGCCCCCCAACAAAACCTACCAACCAAAGAAAAAACCCAACCACAACCACCCTAAAGAGAGTAAAAAAGGGAGGGAAACAGAAGTAATGGCTGTTTGTCAGCCTTGCCTTGTGATAGCAAAGAAACAGTGGTTTATGGCTTCCATAGCCACTTGTGCTTATGTAACCAGAGGCCCTCAAGGGGCTCTAGCAGTGAGGCAGCTGCCTCGTGACAGCACAGTCCTGGCATACTGAACTTATTTTCTTTTTTTTAAAGACTGAAAACCACATTAGTATTAGGGACTGATGTTTTCTTATTGGAGGTCAAGAGCATATTTTACCTGCATGCATAACACATCAGATTTACAGCAGGAATATTAATTTGCTCGAGAGGACTATCCCGCCAACAACAGAACTGGAATGAAAACTGGAAATATACCAGCAAATTGGTGTCATTAAACTCCCAAACTGGTTAGACTAGACAAGAGTCCAGTGATAGGAAACCCAGGAGCAATGGTAGTCCCTGCGTGGCCAGGTGCCCTCTTCTGTGGAATGCAGCGTGCAGCTCCCAGGGCTCCGTGCCAGGTATGTGACCACCTGGACTGCCCAGCACACAGGGGAAAATGCAAAGTCATTACTGGCCAACATTCTGCTATTTCCTCTCAGGTGGGACCTGTTCCCTCTTAGCTTGCTGCTGTGATAAACCCCAATTAGCTTCCTTGCAATAGGTTGCATTTTGGTATAACATGTGTCAGAAAAGTCAGTCTGTACCTATTAAGTGAAAGAGAATCGGTTGCCTGAGGCATTTACAGATAAGTTCGCAGTGTTTATTTCCTGTCTCAGAATGACTTAATCTCTTAGCTGATGAAATAGGTGCCATTCACTTGTGAAACAAAATTACTTCATTGAAAGTGTGCATTTTCACATCCAAGGTAAATCACAATGTCATAAACCACTCTTTTTAACTTACTAAGGCCTTTGAGGTCATTGTACCCTGACTTGCAAGGAAGCACTGAGAGCACAGCTTCTAGACACACATAATTTGATATATTTTTGTGTGTATTTCTGTGTGTATACACATTAGAGCAGCATCTACGTACCTGATAGATATACCATACCTGCTGTGTGTACCAGAATGATAGATAGATTGCAACTAAATATACAACCAAAGACTCAGTTCCATCTGAAACAAAGACGATTGTAAAATATTAAGCAACTTAATACAATTGAGACACCTTGATATTCTCGAGTAGAATCAGGCTGAAAACATAATGAAAATATCAGAGTGGCCAAGTATGCTGTCACTGTAAGGATGTTCAGGATGTTTCCCTACACTGGAACACACATTTGTCATCACATCCCCAAAGGATACAGGTACATATACCTAAATATCTTCATCATTGTGCTGCCACATTCACCAGGATTTTCAGTGAACGCAGATAAATCCAGCAGGCAGAGCAAAGAGCTTCATGCTGATCGAGCAAACAGGAGAGAACAAACGGCTTAGTGCTGATAGTGAGCTTCCTCGACTTTTTAAACTAAAGGAGGTTTATTTAGATTAGATATAAGGAAGAAGTCTTTTGCAATGACGTTGGTGAAACACAGGAACACTGGGTTTTTCCAAGACATGGTAGGTGCCTCATTCCTGGAAACACTTGAGGTACTACACAGCACTGGCGAAGCCATATTTGGAGTACTGTATCCAGTAGTGGGTTCCTAAGCATAACAAAGGCATGGAAATACTGGGAAAGCCCAACGAATATCACAAAAATGAGTAAGGGAATAGAACATCTCTAATACAAGGAAAGGCCGAGAAATCTGGCACTGTTTTGTGTGGTGAAGAGAGCAGTCAGGGAGAGTCTGATTAATACATATGAATACCTGAGGGGAAGCTGCAGAGAGGACTGAGACAGGTTCTTTCCAGTGGTGCCCAGTGACAGGACCAGGGACAATGGGCACACACTAAAACCCAGGAGGCTCCCTTTGAACATCAAGAAGCATTTATTCACTGTGAGAGTGACCCAGCACTTACATGGGTTTTCCAGAGAGGTTGTAGAGTCTCCGTCCTTGGGGATATTCAGAAGTCACCTGGACACAATCCTGGGCAACTGAGCCTATGTGGCCTTGCTTGGAAAGTGAGGTTGGACCAGATGACCTCTTGAGGTCCCTCCCAATTTCATTCATTCCACGATTCTGTGATTCTGCAATGCTAAAGCTTAGCCAGGTATCTGCAAAACTGTCAGAGGGAATGCAGAAGGGATTTGGGATCTGCACATTTTCCTTCATTTCTTTGTGACATTTGGCAAAATTAGTTATCAAGAATAGTGTAATGGATTTTAAGGCCAGAGGGGACAATTATGATCATACAAACGTATGCTCACAACACAGACTGTAGAAAGTGAAAACGTAATTTCTTCATCAAAAATATGACTACAGGATACAGTTTTGAAAGAAATCCTGCCTTCAGTAAGAGATTGTAACTGATGAAAAGACCACCGTGTCCCCAAAGTACACTCTTTCAATACTAAATTTTCGTTTTTAAAAATTTGTGACCTGAAGCTTAATATTCAATGGCTTGCTGACCAAAGCAGGCCATTGTCTCCAGCAGCTCTCCAACCCACATGCAGGAGACTGAATTTGGCACCTGGGCTCTGCTGCCTGTGCAAATCCCACCTGTGTACAGCTCAGCCTTACTCACAGCCTGTCCAGGGCTTGCTGATAGTTACTTTCTTAGTAACTTTCCTTTTCCTGTATAGTCATGGTCTTTAGTACACAAGTATAGGAAAACACCAGTTTTAAAAGAAAGGAAGAAATGCATGCCATATTCACAGAAATCATAGAATATTCTAAATTGGAAGGAACTCACAAGGATTATTGAGTTCAACTCTTAAGTGAATGGCCCATGCAGGAATAAATCCACAACCTTGTCATTATTAGCACCATGCTCTGAGTGACTGAGCTGATCTTAGTGTCTGCATCTCTATATTAATTGACTTACTGCCCGAAATGATGACAAAAAGTTATTAGGGAGCAGAGTATGAAGAAATTCATCACCTATTGACCTGAATCTGGCTTTGTTTCCCCAAAACTGCTGTGTAACTTCCATCATTCTGGATGTCAAGTCACCTAATTTTGAAACTAGTGTCCAAATTTGGTACTAAAATCTTCAAGAAAAATGTACATACTTGTACTGGCAATTGAAAATTCCCTCATCAATAAGTGGGTGCAGAAAAGATTAGGCCATGAAAATTATTGACACAGAAACTTACTACAAATGGCATTATACTTAGCTTCACATTAAAGAAAAATGAAATAATATACATTCTATAAATACAAAAGCATCTTCTCTGTATGCTAATCCAAAGACCTATTGTCTTGTGCTTTTGAGGAGTGTTTTTTGGAAACCAACTATTTTTTTGAAACCAAATATAAAATCTTCCATTTGAAAATAAACTTTGTACATACCACTTCATCTCTACTAAGTTGTCAAAACTCAGTATCATGTCTCACAAACACCCTGTACCCTTTTCTTTACCTCTGTGACCATCTCCCTATGAAATAACGTATGCAGCAAGCACAGGTGTTTCTTTTTTTCCCTCCATCTCCTTTGTAAAGATTAAAATAGCTGTAAACAACCTAATCCTGTAGTAATATTTTATTACTTTTTCAGTTATTTGCAGCTTCTGTAAGAGCAGTGGTGGATTTTTTTACCTCTATTATACTTCAAAGTTGCTCGTGGTATGTGCTAATGGTTATACCAGGCACTTTGCATTAGGCATAGAGATTTTGGGACTAATGAACGCGGCATATGCTTACAATAAGCCTTTATGTTAACTTTCACTACTTCCACATCTGATTTTTATGTGTTGCCTAAGAAACTCAGTGAGTAAGTTTTAGCTTCTTTGCAATGATAGAGAAAAGCTGGGCAATGTTTTGGCAAACATTTCAGTCCTGAACAGAGAAAGAGAGAGGGGTGACAGTGTGGCTAGCTTGGCTGGGTAAAAGCAGCAGCTGTCTGTGGAGGGCCTCAGGGGACAGGCAGCATTCAGAGGAGGTATCAGGTTTTACAAATTACCAATATCACATTATATTCTAACCTCAGGTCTCTGAAACATACAGTCAGCTATTACTTTTGTTGGGAGAGTACTACTTGTGCTAACATGGTATTATGCAACTGCAGGCAGTGTTTGCATTTATCTGTATAGCTTTAGGACATCCACAGTATTTCAATCTAAAGAAAACAAAACCATTTCTTTCTCTCTGCCAAAATTCATTTTTTCCCTCTTTCTAAACATGCAGAATACCTGAATGTATTTATTATTTTTACTAGAAAATAAATTGTCGTTCCAGTTGAAAAGCAAAGAAGAAATTTAAACCAGCATCTGTTCATTTGAGTGCTATCATTTCCTTTCTGTTTATCATTCAAACCATATCTCCCTACTGTTCAGACTGTCACAACTCCAGGTATCTGATGACTGATGTAATCATTGTGCAATCAGTGGGATCTCCCTGGCAATTATCTAACCCTCTTGAGCAGTTTCTAGGATCATGTTGTGAAGTAGTTTAGCTGTTCCTCTTTACAAATGACATTTAAAATCCCCCATTGTATCTCTGAGAACTGACAACAGTTCCGGGCCCAGATCTTCCCAGTCTCAATAAAGGCTTGTACAGAAAAGCAACATTTTAATCTACTTTCATTGCCCTCCAGAAGCCCAAAACATTTATGATTCTTATGTGGTAAAATTTAAAGTATATTTTTTGTCAGTTCTGTCACAGAGAAACCTTCTTTACGTCATATGGTCCTTGCAACAAAAGAGGAGTAATATGTGTGTGTGTGTATATATATACACATATATATATACACATCTATACAGGTATGTACATATGTGTATGTATGTGTATGCATGTATTTCCTGGTCAGAAAAAAAATTGCCGCTGCTCCAAAATTGTATCTCAAGTCTGACGAATGTGAAAATCTCCTTTTTTTTTTAGGCAAAATATGTGGTGGCTTTGTGGTAAACAGACATTCTAATCCAATTTTTTTTTTACATCAAAGGGATTTTTGACCATTTCTGTACCTAAGTGCCATGTTGGACTGAAATTTGAAATTTTAATATATTTTTATCAGATAAAATGAACTTATTTGAAAAATTGGTCTGCTTGGAGAGATAAGACTGAATACCGTCTCTTTTGGGCATAGAGATTCATTTGAGCTACCTCACACTACTAAGTAGATTTATCACACCAACTTAGTGTGCGATACTACAAGTGAAATGCACTGAGTTTTTCCACAGTCCTTCATGTCATGAAAGAAAATCTGTTAGTAAAACTCAGCCATCATCAAGTTCACTTGGTTTTGTTTAGTACCATGATGATGATGATGATGATGCAGCAAAAATGCATCTTAGCCACTGTGCATATTAATTTAACCTACTGTCTCAGTTTGAGACAAGTTTAGGGAGAAATGTCCTGGAAGGGATGTCTCCTCCACAGAAGACAGGTTTCAGCACTCCCTCCCCCACCAATATGAAAGGAATTTCTTGGATGAAAGTGAAAAACACTATTTGTTTAACAAGCAGAGCGCCAGCACAGGACACAGGAAAAATATGAGTAATGTCAGATAATAAGCTTCCTTACTGCAGAGAAAGCTGGTGGATTTGGAGTTCCCTCTGTAGCTGGCTCAGCCCCTCCTGAGGTCCGAGGCCAGGATGTAGTATCCCTGCAGCCTCCCCGCTGGTCCACGGGGTCCGATGATCTGGTTCTCCGATCACAGCTAGGCTGAACTGTTCCAGAAGAAGAAGAAATTCCGCAGGATTTTGGTGTGCCGCTATGGGAAAATTTCTTGCCTCAGCTAACAGGCAGGCTAAAAGCAGGAAGGTGCTCCCTCGGCTCTGCAGCAGTGAGAACGTGGGGGAGTGCGTGTGAGTCCTTGAACACAAACCCCACTGAAGAACTTGCCTGGCTTCTCTCCCCCTCCTCTCCTGGACCCAGCTTAAGCTGCAGGACCCATTTCTGGGCAATAGGCAGACAACAGGGAAATACAGTATTATCATTAAATCACCCCAAGACACCTACCAAGGGTTCTGTAAGTGAGCTCTCCATAATGATGACTTCTGAAAGCTTCTGGTGAATTGAAGTGTCCACACTATAAGAGTTCTGACCTAAATACACACGTCCTACAAAGAATTAAAGAAAGAACTTCTGCAACTCTATTGTCAAAATCAAAAACATTCTTCATTTTAGTGCTTTCTATTGATTTGATCTTAGTATCAGAATTAGTAAATTTCTTTTTCTGCACTTAAACTAGCTTATTACTGCACTTAAACTAGCCAGCAAAATTAACTTTTCTTTATTTTTGTCTGTTATCTGAATTTCATTAACTGCCATTCTATCATTCCCTGTATCTGTTTTCTTGAAGGCTTTTAAATTGCTCCCTTCCTAGCCTGATACAAAATTTCAAGCAATGGAAAATTCATCAAGGTCAGACACAACGTTCCTAATAGGAAAGCTACTTAAATGGCAGATTGACATTCCCGACTCATGTTCTCAAGACACCTTACAACCATATTCATTTTGGATACAAATAATAATATACGGTTACTTGTGCTCTACAGTAATTCTGAAATATTTATTTTCTTTTTTTTTTCAGTCTTATTTCTTCATTGTAATGTATCTCCATGTAATGTATCTCCACTAGCCAAGTGATCTAAGCTTGGTGTGAGAATATTCTCTTGACAGAAGGCAGAAATTGAAATCAGTGCCTCATTTAGTCCCATACGTGGTGAGCTATGGTGGTATCTGCTATTTGGAGGCCAAGAAGATGCACAAAAACTTAAAAAAAGAATTTTTGCAAATACTTATGGCCTTCTCTGTGGCAGAACCACCAAGCTTTCTTCACCATGAGGTTTCACACTTCAGTTGCTGAAATATTTCATGCCAGCTCTGAAAAGATCTTTTGGACTCCTGACTCTGAAGATGCACATACAAAGCAAACAATATCTCCAGGAATAGGGACTGCTAAACCATTCAGGCAGTGCTCAGATTGCTTTCACAGTTAGGTATTTTGCAACTTTTTTTATGAACCAGCTCCCTAAAGGCCCATGAAAACTGTCCCAAAGCTTAAAACCCTTCACTTTTAAAAAGACTCTTATATGTAGAGTGAACAAGTCTGCCTTTAAACTAGCTCACAAGCCAATATATGGATTAGTCTACCAGGAAGTGCTATAATGAGAAACTTAGGCACCATGTTAATTTTTTTTTTAATAAGCATTTAACAATTCTGATTTGCACTTTCTTAAAAAAAAAGAATTTAAAAATAACATGACAGTAAATGTAAAATGTAGGTAGTGCACAAATTCTGCAGGTAATTTACAGTGTTCTCAAGAAGGGAGAAGTTTCTTTTTTCTTTTAATACACACAGCCAATTAGCTCTAATTACCTCTGATTACATGCTATGAGCAGGAGGTACATGTTTTTGTTTTTCATAAGCGCTGACTGCAGATGACTTCAGTACAGAGTCAGGCACCCTCTTCTGACTTCTCTGTATTTCTGTTCCCAAAGGAACTGCCTTTGGGATTGTCACACCTGGAAGCAAAGACTTCTGAAGCAGCAATGAGCAGGAGCATGAAGCTGTGGTAAAGATTCAAAAGGTCTGTAAGCCTTCCATTTTATTACATGTAATGAGGACAAAGCAGTTTTATTATGCTTTGAAATTTGTGTTGAGCATATCTCATAAAAAATTAATTACAAGTCTTGGGAGAAGAACTAAGACTATCAAAAGGTATTGATATTAAATCAAGTATTGTCTAATTTTTTGTTTGGGGGAAAAAAAAACCCAGAATTTATGCACTTGATAAATACAGTGAAGTAAAGTAAGTCTGGTTAATTGGCTGTAGATTGCTAGTATCCATGTGTCTTCCTGCAAACCATTAAAATGAGACAGTTTAGGGATTGGAAGAAGAAGGGCAAATATGTGGGGGAAGGGATGGGGGAAATTATGCCTCTATCCTACACTGACTCGTCAGACCTGAGGAAATACAGGGAACTCAAGTTTATACTCTCAAGGGGAAAGTTTAAAATTTTCTGATTTTCCCTTTTCTGCTCCATTTAACCTGCAAAGCCAGCTGAGATGTAAAAAACTGTAGTAGACTCATTATGTAGATTTCTCTTCTACAGTCATAGAATTTCTTAAGAATACCTAACAAACTTGAAAGTTCATCTATGAAGAAATTAATTCTATGTCACCATAAAACAGTGATTTACAGCAGTTCAAGCATAATTGAAGTTGAGGAGCTGAATGGGTTGACTATATTTCTAAATGCTACATGTATGGGCTCCCCAGCATTTCATTTGAACAGCTTTGAAAACTTTCAATCCTCATTTAGGCCTCAAAGAAAGTGCTTTGTAGGTATGCAGTGTTTTTGAGCTTCCCTCCATTTACTGAGCCAGAAAATCTTAGTTCACCTGTGCCCTAAGCATAACCGTAAATTGGCTTCCCAGCTGGAATTAAAACAAAGACAGTATTTAGGAGACATCTGTGAGAGTTCTAGGGCCCTTTTTTTCCACCAGATGAATAAAGTGATTTTAGTAGTAAACTTTGTATTTGGAAACCTCAGCAGGAAATTTTTTTCTCCTTCTGCACTCCCCCTGAACTTCTGCACTCCTACTGCTCACTCCTTTACTGTTTCTTATAGGACTCTCTTGCATATTCCTGTATTCGAGGGGTGGTGCAGGCTATTAATTTGCTGGACTCAGGGATCCTAAGAGGCTCCTAACAGTTTTACAATGGCATATGTTTCAGAATCAGCCATGAAGGACTGCATGCAAGGGAGAGGGCTTGGCAGGTTTTGCACATTTTTTGTTTTTCATCACATCTATTTCAGCCTTTCCACCACTTAAAACGACAAAAATTTATGGGGCCGGGGAGTAAATACAATGGGAACCTTTCAACTTTCAGCCTCACATCACTGCAAGTGTTTGCACTAAATTGTGGGGCTTTTAAAGCAATAGGTAACAACAATTGTTTCACCCCTTTTTGAATAGCCATCACTTTGAGACATTTCCGAGTTGCTTGTTTCACTAAAATGGCCTTGTCTATATTCTGTAGGGCGTACTGGATGATGAACGTTTTCAAATTACATGGTTTGCAGTTCCTAGTACCACTGAATTTACAGCTGCTTTCAGACTCAGTGAACTGCATTTGATAAGGCTGTATTCAGTCCAGAACCTTTCTTTAGGTACATAATTGAAACTATTCTACCAAATCTGTTTCACTTAGACTACAATCATGTTCTGCCAGCCACTCAAAAATCCCCATTCTGCCATGAGCAGTTAGTTAGTGGTGGGTGTATAATATCATTTAATCATTTCCCTCTAAAGCTCTGACATGCAAGAACAATACTGTAATGATGATCAGGTATGTGTCCAAGCAGTGTCTCAGGCTATTCCAGTGTGTGGTCTTGTGGTGTGGCAGTTATAAATTCAGAGACACAGATGTCCCATTAAGGGAGAGTCCAGACTTTGTGCTGTCATTTAGAGACTGGCACGTGGCTGGTAAAGGACGTAGTGGAGTTTTCCATCTGTTTGATCAGCTATAGCCTGCATAGCAAACACTTCTCCCCTTCTAGTTGTCATATTACAAGTTGCAGGTTTTTTCAGTCTGTGTTGTAATAAAGGGTCTCTGAGAACACATTTTTCTTATACATTCTCAAAGTGATTTGTTTACTAATTTCTTCCCTCTGTCACTACAGAAATTAATCTTGCTTTACAGATTACTGCATCACTATGTTCAGACATTTCTATTATAGATTTCCAGTTCTTTCAGCAATCAGTGTGAAATGAAAGAGAAAAAAATTTACTGTGCTATTCACTGTATTCCAGAAAACTTTCAAACAAAGGAAAAAAAATCAGTTGGAGTTTCTTTTTGTTTATTTGTTTGTGTGACCTGTTAATTAAGATACTTAAAGAAATGGGATTATGACTTTATAGAAAAGGGATCATGACTTTAGAGGCAGAGAAGAAAATGAATGAAGAAGGTAAAAAGCACTTTTTTTGATAAGGATTTTCAGAGATATAACAAAAAAAGGAGCAATCTTCTTGAAGAATGAGAATCCTAGAAGCCTAACTCTGCTTTCTATTTTATTCAATTTTAAAAATATATTTTTATTAATGTGTGTTAAAGCAGCTCAGATTATATTTTATTTGAAAGACAAGTCTAAGAGATGTTCTTGCAGCACCACTAATTTTATATTTTTTGAAGCTGTCATAATGATACTTGTATTATTTAATCCAAAGTCTGTTCAGTTTATTGCTTTGTGAGGAACAGAGGGATTTGTAACAATTTCTAACTCACTTTAAACCCAGCTGTTAAGTGACAGAGAGAACTGTTACCACCTGCAGCCTTACTGCTGGTGGCTTTCATTTGGGGAAAGATTGGACAGTGCCCCATGAATGGTTTACGCCTTCCTCAAGGACAAGGGATTCATTTTGGGGTACATGAAGGTGCCCTGTTCCAGAGGAGGCATTGCACTTCTGCTGGGGAACAAAGACAAGGAGTCATCATCTACACAGTGCAGCCCACTATGTGAACTCTACAGGAAGTCTGGACCCTTCACCTTGGGCAATGATGACACTTCAAGGAATTAGGCACTCAAAATTTGGACTTTAAGGAAATAATACAATTTTCTGGAGCTATCACTTTCATTAGTGAATTTCTTCAGTAAAATTGGCAGGCCCATATATTCCATGAGCATTTCATGTGTGTACTCCTTATCGTTAGGCACTCTTTCTGCTCCTTGGCTGCCGTAAGTAAATGGAGTAAGAAGAACAGCAAATGGCATACCCAAAGGGATAACTTTCATTTTGCTTTCAGGAAATATTAAAATACTGTATCTTTAGAAAAGCCACCGGAATAATAAATAAATAAAATTAAATTTTTGTATTGTTTACATCAGAAAACATCTGAAAATTAATTAAAATGGAAATAAAAATATATGTGTATAGATGTCCGATAGAGCCACTCTGCTAGTGGCTCTCAGTCTATGGTCAACAAACCAACAATTGTCTGCAAAACTTTTCTTTCTCTTGACAACAAGATGTTTTGAGAGAAATAAATATGGAAAGGTAGAAAATTAAAGGAACTTTTATCAAACTTCCCACAAAATTAAAAGGTAGAAATGCCCCTTAAACAATCTCTGCTCCACTCACTCAGATGTGTAGTATATTGTTTTTCTCATGAGCTGTCCATAGTGGGTAAAGCCCCATCAAACCCCTTACCAAGCCTTTAGATCCCATTTCAAACAAAGGCATGGCTCAACATAATTCCCGCTTTAAAGAATATGTGGTTTAGGGCACAAGAGAGTGCATCAGGCCACATAAAGGCAGAAATAAAGTGCGCCAAACAAAATTTATTTCTGCACTACCATTGCTCTGTAGAACATCAAAGACAGGATGAACACTTTCAGAAACATCAGTATTTCCTGTCGCTGTTCTGAGCCTGGATCGTCTCTATGCCCATCAATTCATAGCTTACACAGAAGAAGCAGGTACAGACGGAAATGTATATACATCTGGACATTTATTAATATATGTGCAATATTAAAGTCAGTTTTACCAAATCTTTTTAACAGCTTTTAATCCTGCAAGTAGACCGAACAGATGTTTCAGATTCCTCCTTTATAGCAGGCAGAAAATCAGTACCTTAGCTGGTGCTTTTTGTATAAATGTTACAAACTCTCAGGCAGACATTCATTAGATATATCAAAGTAATGGCCTCTGCAGACTATGGGGCAAGGGTGAAGAGGGTAGCAAAGGGCAAGGGAGACTGATTGAGCACTTGGAAAGTTTAAAGTAGGATTTGATTGTTTTATTAGCAAGAAGGTTGAGGGTTATAAGATAAGAAGAAAAGATAGCTCCTCTGATGGGAAATTCAGAGACCCACAGAGCCGATTAAGTGTGTGGAGGACTTTCCAGGTGGGGGAAGGGCTGAATGGTGCCGGGGGCTGGCACTAGGAATAGCGAATGGAGGAGGAGGGAAAGGATGCGTGGTAAGCTCAGCAGCCAGAACAGGGAAGGCAGTGCTGTAAATCACATGAACTACCTTGCTCCCACACGGAAAGAAAAGGAGAGGAGGTCAGTTGGATTTGCTTGGGGTTTCACATGTTGTATTACCGGGGCTTATCAAATGGATCTAGAAACAAAGTGTCTGGTAGAGAGAGCAATTAGGGACAGGATTGTAAGGTCATCTGTTACCCTGATGTTTACAGAGAGTAGGTTGAGGCTGAAAGGAAGATGAGTCAAGCAAACATACCTGGAGGTACTCTGAAAGTAGATGTACCTGTTCGGGTTTTTTTTAAAGTAATCAGAAAATACTCAAAACCCCCTTTCCACTCATATTCCTTTCTAATCTAGTATATATCTTGACTCACCAGCTTTGAGAACTTCAGCCTTCGTTTTTATAGTCTTCCTTTTATCTTTCAAAAATGGATCTACAGGATACAGTGGAGAGCTGAAAAAATTCTAAATAACTAAATAAATACAACTGTATAGTCATGATCATCTGTGTGTGTTACTGCCCTATAGGGAGAATGTGTATTTCTGGCAGAGTGCCTTGTGTCTGATTGCTCCCCCTGTGGAGCAGTAATGTGTTCAGGTAGCCATGCCTATATCTAACAAAAACTGCAAATTAACAACTCTGTCCCTGAAAAATTAATCCTGGGTCTAAAACCACATCAGAAAAAATCTTCCCACACACACATACACAAAACCCATCCCGCTAATAAGTGCCCATTGCATTCTAAATGAATACAAATTAGTTTGGGAAAGAAACCGTAAGATTAGATATGCTTAGGATGTTAGTATTATGTTGAAAAGATTGTATCCTATGAAAGACTGGAAATGCCATAGCCAGTCTTCATAAGCTGAAAGTGCTTAACCCCAAGCCATTGCATGCCTCAGCTATGACAATAAGCTTCTCAACTTCAATGAACTTGCAATAAAGTCCCACTTTTAGATAACATCAATTAAAAAGATAAAGGCAGACACTATATGACAATCTTGATAGGAAGATACTTATAAATTAAAGGATACTTAATTTATTTACATAAAAATATATAATATATAATAAAATATAATTAAAATATTATTAAATATAATTAAAATATAATACATTTAAAAGATGGAACTTTAAGCTAAAATTGATGAATCCCTGAATAGTTTAGAATTAAAGGGACTTCTTGAATTCTTCCAGTCCAACCTCTCTGCTCAAGCAGAATCAGCCAGACTAGGTGGTGCAGGACCATGTCCAGCTGGGTTTTGAGTATCTGCAAGAAAAACACTCCACAACCTCTCTAGAAAATCTGTGCCAGTGTTTGACCACCTGCACAGTGAAAAAGGTATTTTCTCATGTTCAGATACAGTTTGAAGTGTTTTAACTGTCCTGTTAGTGGGTGCTTCTGGGGAGTGTCTAGCCCCTCTTCTCCTTTCCTTACTATCTAGTATTTATACATGTGGATAAGATACCTTTGAGCCTTCTCTTCTGCAGGGTAAAGAGTCACAGCCCTCTTCTCTCATGCTCCAGTCTCTTAATCTTCTTTGTGGCCCTGCATGTGGCTTGTTCCAGCAAGTTCATGTCTTTCTTACACTGTGGAGCCCAGAACTGTATTCAGCATGTCGGGTGCCGGATAGGGAAAAGATAGATCTCCCTGGCCCAGGCGGCTGCTGCCTTTCTTTACAGAGAGGGAGCATTGTTTTCTCATGGTCAGCTTTTTGTCCACTAGCACCCAGGTCCTTCCCAGCTGAGTTGTGTCCTGGGCCATGAGTTCCTTGTATTTACTGGTGCCCAGGTTATTCTTCCCAGGATGCAGAACTTTTCACGTCTCCTTGTTTAATATCATGTGGTTCCTGTTCTTATAAATTTCCTGCCTGTTCAGGTCTATCTGAGTGGTGATAAAACCATCTCATATTTCAGCCACTCCTGACAAGTTTTCTGTCTCAAAATGTGTTGAGGGCATAGTTGGCTCCATTGTTCCTCAATGTAGATATTAAAATAAGAAGATAATTTAGGAAGATGTTATGATTAGTCTAATATTAGTTCAAACAGAAGTTTAGCCACACAGATAAAGAGAACTGTTTGAGAATCCCTGGCATGAATCTGCCAAGGGTCAACCATGCCTCACCAATATAATTGCTTGTGTGATAATGTGACAGGATGATTTGTGGATGAGGAGGGAGCAGTTGGTACCATTTCCCTCATTTTTAGCAAAGATTTTGACTGTCTCTCACAGTGTACTCTCAAATCCAAGGAAGAATTTTATTTTCTGCATGCATGCACTACCAGATGGAGGAAACGCTGACTGGATGTTGGACTCAGAGGATTTTGATTAATGCCGGTGTCAAGGGGCAGAGGTCTGCAGAGGTCTGTACCAGGGTATGTCCTGATTGTGATTATGTCACCTGGAGGAGCAGAGGGACTGTACTCATGTCAAACTTGAATTGGTGGAAGTCTTCTGGAATTCAACAAGGACAAGTGGAAGTCCTGCCCCTGAGAGGGATAAGCCCTCCAGCAGACTGCTTGGTTGGGAGGAGCTCTGGCAGAAGGACTTGGGGATCTGTGTGGGCAGGGAGCTGAGCAGAAACCAGCAGTGTGCTCTGGCAGCTGTGAAGGCCAGCTGTATCCTGGGCTGTATGAACTAGCCAGTCAATTCAGGGACAGGATTTTCTCCACTGGTTTGGCACTAACTAGTCTACACCAAGACACAGCACACAGCTTGTGACCCCCCCATACCAGAAAGAGATCAATAAAATCAAGCCAGATAAGCATAGAACACTGAGGTTATTAGAACAAAACAATTTCAGCAAACTCCAAGAGACAATATCTAGGGGAACAAAACATACCACTATGTTATACAGAATGGTCATGTACATTCTTGAAAGCAGTTATCTGGAAAGATTAAAGATCATAAGAGACAAATAACTTTGCATGAACTTCTATGACTTTAATTCTGAGGTGATATTTACATGTAAAAGCAGGAAAATAGAGAGTCAAGAGAAAAAAAAGAAGGCATATAAACCTCTAGGTGTGAAAAATGACATCAGTGTCCATTAATATTATGTAGAGGATTTTTCCCCATAGCTTTAAAAATAGGTGGAAAATCAGAGAAGGCAAATAATCACACTCTAGAGCAAGACGAGTTGGTTTTTTGGTGAGAAACATAGAGAGCTTAATCAATTTATTTCATCATATCTGTGAAAAGACAGCTTGATTATGGTGTGAAAGTGCTTTAGGGGGACAAACTACCTGAAACTAAAGAGCTCTTTAAACTACCTGTGAAGTGCATAACAAGAATGAATTGCTGCAAGTTAAAGCCAGTCACATTCAAATGACAAATACAGAACATTTTTAAATGATGCTGATTATCCAAAATAATCTACCAAGGAAAATGAGGGATTCTCTGTATTTGAGTGAGGAGTTATTTCTTTCTGGAAAATGTGTTGTTGGGCTTATGCGTATGATTGCAGGTGTGAGACATAGGACATTTAGAGAAATTATGAGCTTTTGGCTGGAAGGTGTAATGACATAGAAACCAATCCTGAATTCAGACCGATTTGTTGCAAATGTGCTGCAAAGTGGCAAACCTAAGGTGTTGCAATGGACTAGGATCAGTATGTTAACTGGGGGTATGATGGCTTTTCAAATGAGCTAACTCAAACATTTGTAACCACGTGAGCTTGCTCTTTGTTACAAAAAACTGTAATGGATTCCACTGAGCGGGAATCAGATGAAATGTAATGGATAAGCAGACAGATGGTATAATGATCCTTTCTGGTCTTAAAATTTCTGAATTTGAAAAAACCAAAAATTCTATTTTACCTGTGCTTTAGCATACCCAGCTGCATGTTATGCCTGATAACAGCCTTATGATTTATTTGACATATGTTAAGTCATCTCAGAACCTTAGATAAAGTGCGAGTCATAATTGTCATATTTATTACAAGTGATCAATCTGCGTCAAACAAATCTTGGATGATAACATGGAGTCACAGTGGGAGTTTGTTGCGTTTTTTGAGGAGGGTGTTTTTCTGTATGTGCATCCTGAAAATCACCTTTGCTTATGGCAGCATTTTCAAGGCAGGCTGATGTGAAATCTCAGCAAGGAGGAGAAATAACAACCACAGCCCAAGGAGGCTGTCTGCCTCCAGCCATCCCTGACAGCTGCGGATGCACTTCATGTCAGCCTTGGTACTGCTGGGTTCCAGGGGGAGCCCTGTCACCTCCCTCTGGCTTGAGGGTCTGGCAGCTAAAACTTGCACTGAGAAGGTCATGACAGAAAACTTGTTGGGAGAAAGAGCCTTCCCAGATTATGCATATTAATCTAAGAACTCTAAGACAGTTTGTCAACACTGAACATTATTTGCACTAGTTGAGCAATTTGGGGCCTCTACCAATTCACAGGAACTTCTTTGTGATTTAAGAAAGTGAAAGGGCTGTGATAAAAGAGGTAAGGAGTGGAGGGAAAATGCAACACATACAGGGATGCAAAATCATGTTCAGTGCTTATTAAATCAGACACACAGGAGAAGCCCCAGGTGCCCTAACAGCTGCTAATATATTGATGACTTTGCCTTCTCTTAAATATATTAATTTCCTTTCTGCGGTGACTGTTTTGGGTAGAGGTATTTTTTGTTCTTTGGAATACTGGTACTTTCTTGTTGCCACCCCCACACCTGTGTTTCATACAGTCTAACATTATTTACTGCAAATAGTCCTCACACGAGCACTGAACGGGCAGGATGGTGCCCGGTGCTCTCACAACTTCGGAGAGAGCTGGACATGGTGACATTAAAGACCACTGCTTGCTTTACAGCTTGTGCACAAAACCAAAACTCATTCTGGCTGAGTCAACCCCTCCCCACTAACAGTGCCTGGGAGATTTGAAACTGTCTGTTTCTAGCCTCTGATTTTTCACTTTACGCACTTGGCAGGTGGATACTTTCATGTTTTATTAGGGTTGTTGTGTCTGCAGCATTTAAATTTCTTTTTTATGTGCTGAAATATGCCCACAAAAATATATATTTAATAAGAACACATGAACATGTACATAGTTCCTCATTATACATAGAATTAGATATATATTCCCTTGTACCAGCAAAATTTGACTTATATTTTACCTAAGAGAAGACCTTAGTCAAAGTTGTACCATAGTTACTCTTTCAATACTGAAAATATATTGCAGAAATACTGGGGAGAAAACATGTAATTTAAAAAAATAAATTATAAACTCTACATTCTAAACAGCAGGGACATTCTTTTCCCCTTTGATTTCTGTTTTTGAGAGCATTATTACTAATGCAGATTTACAAAATTTAAAGTTGCATCTTTTACTATCAGCAGAGTGACTTTATAATCTTGGCTAAATAAAAAGAATCTGGGATGGTAAGCCACCTTTGCAATTTTAAGAAATTTGGACTCACATTTTTACCTTTTGCATGTTTTAATGACTCCTTATTGTTTGATAGTGATTATTCAAAAATGCTATGTAGACAACACTTTTTAAAGTAATCTTGTGTGCAATAGAATACAGAATAGAATATGCAACATTTTAATCAACTTCAGGTTGTCTAATGGACACTGTAACCACGTCTGTCCCTTCAGCTCTTGGAATCATCAGGAGAAAGGGGGAAAATGCTAGAAGAATTTTTACCATTCTGCTGTTTGCTTCCCTCTGTTCTCTGCTAACACACTTGAACCCTTGCCTACAGTAAATGCAGGAAGGCTGCTGAGAAGGTAGTGGAGTTTATCTCTGCTCAGGGTCACTGCTCAGCACTTATGCTATCTGACATGACCCGGTCTTTCAGAGGTGCAGGCATGTGGCTGTAGAAGGCAAGAGGAGGATGAGATGGATTTATTCACTGGGGAAGTACTTAGTGCTGAAAAACTAAGTTGTGAATATAATAGCATACATTTTCATTTAATCACAAAAAGATTTAAACAAATTGTTCTGCTTTGGGGATATGGGGAGTGTAAACCTTCTGATCCTTAGAGGCAGCTGAAGTGTTTTAGATGAAGAGAGTAGGTCAGAGCCCAGCATCTGCAGAGAATGCATTGTGTGTTTCATATGCATGTAACCATCTCCCTTGGCAGCTACTCAGAGCTGCAGCTCTCTGAACAGAACCACAACAGAAAGAAGAAAGAAATAATCAAACAATAACCCACAAAACCAAAAAAAAACCAAAAACCAAAACCAAACAAACCCCTAGACCAACACTATTCACTTTAAGAAAAAAGACATATGATACAGGTGAAAAATAACAACTGCTAAGAAAACAGAGTACATTTATTTACAAACATGCAAGAGAAATTTTATATTTATCCTCTTTCTTCTTGTTTTATTTCTAGAGCATATCACAGCATGAAGCAGCTACACCCTGAAAATGGCACAGAGAGCCTAAGCAGTGGCATTTTAACAAGCCTAAATGATTCAGAGTATATAGCGATCTTTTTATTTGATTGGATGCAATTAGTATGAGAGATGCATGCCTGAATGCACTGAGTTGTGCACTCTAATGGTCTGACCCATTAAGGGACTTCACTATGAACTGCATGCTGTTGTACCGTAGGCAAATAGGGCAGACAATGATTTCAGTTTTATTACTGAAAAAGACAAGAGGTGAGAGGTACTCAGGTGATGCTGGCTTTCCCTTTCACCACTGTGACTTGATCTTTTCTGACTGCTCATGTAAAATTTGTGAACAGTGAGCTGGCAAACAACATGGCTGCAGTCAGAATCAGAAGTGGGGAAAAAGATCAATAGAGAGGATTTATAGAAAACTGTAAAATATTGCACCAGATGATAAGAATAAGAAGCCAGCTTGCTCTTATAAGTAGGAATCTTAGCCCTAGATATCATCCTAGCCAGTGACTTTCAATACTTTTTTTTGCCTTTTTTTTTTTTTTTTTAA